>MJUU01004406.1:17501-31264 GCA_002080025.1 Modiolus philippinarum | reverse complement strand
GCAGCAGCAGCAGCAGCAGCAAAAACCGTAAAAAGGCCACAAAACGGCGATACATTCATCGAAAATACAAATTGAAACATGAAAATGAACAGAAATACAACAAAATAATAAAATAAATGTAAACTTGTACATAAAAATGCAAATTGAAACATGAAATGTGAACATAATAACAACAGAATATGAAAACAAAGACCAACTTGAATATGAAAACGCAATATGAAACATAAAATTGAACAGAAATACAATAAAACTTAGAATAAATACGAACTTGTACGTCGAAAACGTCAAGATAAAATGAAATCACGTAAAATCTCGTACTGAACGAGACTTGTTAAAGGTAACAGAGATCAACTTGACAGTGTGACTAATCACTTTAGAAGCCTTAAGATACATCGAATCGATATATGATATGTCAATAGTAGAACTATTTCAGATTAAGAATGATCTAGGGCCGAATTAGGGCCGACTAAGGCCGATCTTTGATTTGTAAGGGCCGATAACTTCATAAACTACGTTCTATCCCTTAACTACCTTGACCAATCGCTTAAGAAGACTTGAGATACCCCGATTCCATATATAATAGGTCTATAGTACGAATAGTAAGGATTAAGGCCGATCTAGGGCCGACTTAGGGCCGATCTTTGATTTCTAAGAGCCGATATATCCCTAACAGTACTATTTAGGCCTTAACTATCTATTCCAATCGTTTTAGAAGTAAGAAAGTACCCCGAATCCATATATCATATGCCTATAGTAGAACGATTTCAAATAAAGGCTGATTTAGGGCCGTTTAGGGCCGATATCTCGTTCACACTCGGAGTTAGGGTTTTGAAACCTGCACCAATCGATTCAGCGACCTCGATTTACCCTAATATGACATCACAACAGCACGAAAATACGCAAACAATACTCAAAAATTAAGGGTTACTCCAAGTAGTATATGGGCACGAGTTCGGGCTTCCCCGTTCTAAAAATAGATTTTTAAGGGAATCCCCTCCCAACCTTGCGCATGCGCAACCCAATCACTTCTACATCGACCACGTGACTTCCGCTTCCGGTCACGTCACTTCCGCTCTACGTCACTTCCGGCACCACCTCGCACCACCTCGTCAAATGTGAGGTGAACTGTGCCCATATACTACTCACAGATCTTGCATGGCTCTTGCTGTATTTAATTAAAAAAAAGGGGAGATCAAAAGGATTGATTTTTATCCCTAGTTTGTGTCCATCTTATTATTGTGTCAAGCTTTTTACTTTGCCTTAATTGACTTTCATCTATACTTATTCAAATTTCAGTTGTCGACATACGGCGTTCGTATCATGCTGAGCTCTGCGTAACCCTTGATTTTGTCGCTGTTGTATCAGCTTTGATTTAATTTGTAAATCATATATCATTTTAATATAGTGTGATTCTATATAACCTGTTCTGCCACGTTTATTTAAAAAAAAATATGTATATTGACCTCATGTTACATATATGTTATTGTGTCTGAGTGTTACGTAATAAAAGTTTAAAGTTGAAGTATTTGAGAGGCAAAATTTTGAAGAAAAAAAAGTTATTAGAATTATCTATTAAATAAAACAAAATTAACAACATTAATAATGCCATTTCCGCATTAAAGGCCATATTTTGCTATTGTTTGCATGAACTTCCTCTAAATAACGTGTTCACACGTGCTTAAAAGAAGTCAATCGAGGCATAATTAATACCGATAATGCAGTAAACCTGTGCCAGTCTCCGTATGGCCATATTAATGCATTTTCTATAGTTGAAGTTTATGATAAAAACATCATAACATGTCATTTTTCATATCACGTCCTTTATCAGCCCTCACTCATATATCGAGCTGATATAGGGACCTATGGCTTATAAACGGCGTGAAATGAAAATTGCCATGTTACATTCTATATTTAGTTCATTTATTTTGGCTCCAGAAAAAAGCCTGTTTTAGTATCATATGTCACTTTGTCTAATGGACTTTTGCTCTTGTCAACTCTGTTAGGTAATTTTGTTATTGACCCCATGTATTTGGCCCAGTCAAAAAAAAATCTGTTTAAGCTTCATATGACTTTCTGTCCACGGACTTCGGCTCTTTACAACTCTGTTTGGTAATTTTGTTATTGACCCCATGTAATTGGCTCAGTCAAATAACTTGTTTAAGCATCATATGACTTTCTGTCCACGGACTTCGGCTCTTGTCAACTCTGTTTGGTAATTTTGTTATTGACCCCATGTATTTGGCCCAGTCAAATAACTTGTTTAAGCATCATATGCCTTTCTGTCTCACGGACTTCGGCTCTTGTCAACTCTGTTTGGTAATTTTATAATTGACCCCTTGTATTTGGCCCAGTCAAATAACTTGTTTAAGCATGGTATGACTTTCTGTCTCACGGACTTTGGCTCTTGACAACTCTGTTTAGTAATTTTGTTATTGACCCTTGTACATTTGTATTTGGCTCAGTAAAATAACCTGCTTAAGCATGATATGACTTTCTGTCTCACGGACATCGGCTCTTGTCAACTCTGTTCGGTAATTTTGTTATTGCCCCCATGTATTTGGCCCAGTCAAATAACCTGTTTAAGCATCATATGGCTTTCTGTCTCACGGACTTCGGCTCTTTACAACTCTGTTTGGTATTTTTGTTATTGACCCCATGAATTTGGCCCAGTCAAATTACCTGTTTAAGCATCATATGACTTTCTGTCTCACGGACTTCGGCTTTTGACAACTCTGTTTAGTTATTTTGTTATTGACCCCATGTATTTGGCTCAGTCAAATTACCTGTTTAAGCATCATATGACTATCTGTCTCACGGAATTCGGCTCTTGTAAACTCTGTTTGGTAATTTTGTTATTGACCCCTTGTATTTGGCTCAGTCAAATAAGCTGTTTAAGCATCGTATGACTTTCTGTCTCACGGACATCGGCTCTTGTCAACTCTGTTCGGTAATTTTGTTATTGACCCCATGTATTTGGCTCAGTCAAATAACTTGTTTAAGCATCATATGACTTTCTGTCTCACGGACTTCGGCTCTTGTCAACTCTGTTTGGTAATTTTGATATTGACCCCATGTATTTGGCTCAGTCAAATAACCTGTTTAAGCATCATATGCCTTTCTGTCTCACGGACTTTGGCTCTTGTCAACTCTGTTTGGTATTTTTGTTATTGACCCCATGTATTTGGCCGAGTCAAATTACCTGTTTAAGCATCATATGACTTTCTGTCTCACGGACTTCGGCTCTTGACAACTCTGTTCGGTAATTTATTTATTGACCCCATGTATTTGGTCCAGATAAATAACCTGACAGTGTTTAAGCATCATATGTCTTTTTTCATGGACTTCGGCTCTTGACAACTCTCTTTGATTATTTTCTTATTGACCTCATGTATTTGATCCATTTAATAACCTGTTTTAATAACATTTTTTGCCCCCGACAAATAGTCTATTTAAACATCACATGTCTTTTTTCTCATTGACTTCGGTTGTTAACAAATCTGGTCGGTAATTCTGTTATTCACCACATGTATTGGTGCAGATAAATAACCTGTCTTAGTATTATTTGTTTTTGCTCCCCCTCCCTCCCCCGACAAATTGCCTTTTTAAGCATCATGTCTTTTTGTCTCATCGACTTCGGTTGTTGACAACTCTGGTCGGTAATTGTTATTGACCCCTTGTTTTGGTCCAGTTAATAACCTGTTTATGTTTGCCTGTGTTAAACTTTAATAATACAGCTACAAGAACTATAATGTAGCCATGATAATCATCAATCTAATTAAAATTAGATCAATCAATTGTTCCATACAATCACTGCATGTAAGCTCTAACAACAACCCATTTTACTTTCTTTTTCGATAATTCATTCGAAATCCTCGGCTTCTATCATAAAGCTTAATGTCTTCTAAATAATGTAGACTTGATTCTGATTGGTTGATGTCAAAGGTCATAGAACTAACGGTAAAATGGAATGTTGTTAGATCTACCATACATTGACTGTAAAGAACAATTTTTAGATCTAATCTTAATTAGATTGTGGTAATCCCATAGTTGATCCGACATCATTATGAAGTACTTTTCTGCATGGTGGCTGCAATAATGTTTCTTTTAGAACGCATCTTTTGACAGAGTAAGACATGGCGATGCAGATATTCCCTTACTCGGGATTTATCGAGTATCCATCGTTTTAATGACACCATAAAGGAAGTTCAATTAAGGTGTCTGCAGGGTTTTATTTTCATATTAGACAATTTCGTTAAATTTTATTAATGTAGAAACATAATTTTGTTATTGTTAAAAATATATAATAAAGTTTTGGGGTCACATGGGTTTTTAAGCGCAAAAACTGAAATTGAAAATTTAAGGATTTTACATAGAAATGATAGGAAAATGATTTTATGAGGAATAGCTTAAAACATCTTTTAAGATTGTGTTCATACTTTGCATTTGTTTTGAAATATAGTTTACAAATAAAAATAAGAATAAGGGGTCACCATTGAAATAAGAGAAATTAATTGCAAAATTATTATAATTATTATTATAATTTCTCTCGTGATATCTACATGATCTATTTGAAATTCTTTTTTTCAAATTACCTCCCTTGCATAATTTCTGTGTTCTGTAAATCCGGTTGCTGACTGGAAGCACAAATGTTTTAGGTCCCATTTTTGTAACGAAAATGTTGTACAAATGATAAAGAATAAAAATTTTAAATACTTTGGTACATTCCTTACATTTTAAATAACCATTTTGTTAAATTTGTTAATGAATGAAACCTAAATCAACAAGTATTAGACAAAAATGGCGGAATATTACCACTGAGACACATTAATTTGGTAATTAGAAGTACCACAATGAGACATATATTTATATAATGAGACAGATCAAAGAAAATATAAAAAGCATGTGGAAATTTTATTATTACTACTCGACATTTAGTGCAATTAATCAATTTATTAAAAATTTTACTTTTTTTGGTTCCGTACTTAGGTACCGTTTTCAACAGCCTGTGCTTTCATACGTGTCTGTAAATCGGCACTTGTTATAAAATCTTTAACATAAGAATCATATGTATATATACAGATTATCTGCAGTGTGTGTTCTCATGTGTGTCTCTAAATCAGTACTTGTTGTAAAATCTACCTATCACCAGTGTATGTTTTCATGTGTGAATTGAAGTTTCCATTCTCACTAAATTTTTTATCACATAATTCACATTTATACCGGTTATCACTAGTGTGTATTTTTTTGTGTCTCATTAGGATTTCATTATGACTAAATGTTTTACTACATATATCACATTTATAAGGTTTATCACCAGTGTGTATTCTCATGTGTGTCTTTAAAATTTCATTCTCGACTGATTAAATCCTTTTCTGCATATATCACATTTATAAGGTTTATCGTCAGTGTGTATTCTCATATGAGCTGTAAAGTTTCCATTCTCACTAAATTCTTTACTACATATCTCACATTTATCATGTTTAAAGGGTTTATCACCAGTGTGTATTCTCATGTGTCTCTTTAAAATTTCATTCCGACTAAATGCTGTACTACATATTTCACAATTATAAGGTTTATCACCAGTGTGTATTCTCATGTGTGTCTTTAACGTATCATTCAGCTTAAATCCTTTACTACATATATAACATTTATAGGGTTTATCGTTAGTGTGTATTCTCATGTGAGCTTTGAAGTTTCCATAATCACTAAATTCTTTACTACATATCTCACATTTATAGGGTTTATCACCAGTGTGGATTCTCATGTGTCTCTTTAGGGCTTCATTCTGCCTAAATCCCTTACTACACAAATCACATTTATAAGGTTTATCACCAGTGTGTATTCTCATGTGTCTCTTTAGGGCTTCCTTCTGCCCAAATCCCTTACTACACAAATCACATGTATAAGGTTTATCACCAGTGTGTATTCTCATGTGTCTCTTTAAATTTTCATTCCGACTAAATGCTGTACTACATATTTCACATTTATAAGGTTTATCACCAGTGTGTATTCTCATGTGTGTCTTAAGGCCATAACTCGTAATAAATCCTTTACAACAGACATCACATTTATGAGCTTTATCACCAGTGTGTATTCTCATGTGTGTCATCAGGCCACTACGCGTACTAAATCCTTTACTACATACATGACATTTATAAGGTTTATCACCAGTGTGTATTGAACTTTCAAGGAACAAATGTATATGTCTCCTATGTAAATTCCTGAAAATAAAATTTAGACAACAGTTTTTTAAAAGGGCTAAACAGGCATACAATGTTTTTGAAAATCCTATCTACTAAGAAAAATTATACCAAGTAGTAGACACCTGAAATGGTTTTCTCCAAATCCGAATCACAGGATTATTTTCCGGTGATTTCATTCAACATTTCAAATCGTAAAATACTCTCCCCTGAAATTCGGTTTACTGATTTTTGGAAGGTATCAAATCGTATCCAAAGCTGTTTCAATGTGTATTAGTGGTATTATCCGCCATTTTTTAAAATATTTATTCATTCAGTTCACAAACATTTAGAGAGTTATCGAAATAAATTATAAAATTTAAGGAAACTTCCAAAGTATTTGAAAACTTCATCCCTATCCCTTTTATAATATATTTATTTCAATAAGATAAAAAACAGCATATAATCTGATAAATTATTGCTTTATTTAGAGGAAAACAAAAACTCCACAAAAAAAGAAATATTTCATAAACTAGTAGATAGCATTATTGAAATCGATCAGTTTCACTATTTATCTCCCTTATTTTGACGGTGGTGCCTAATTCTTATTTTCTTTCTGTAGAAAAATGTGTTTAAAACACATGCAAAGTATGAACAAAATTTATAATGTATTTTTAAAGTTATCCCCTCATAAAGTGATTTTCCCAATCATTTCTATGTAAAATCTTTGAATTTTCAATTTCATTTTTGCGATAACATGCAAGTTTACCTCCAATTCTATTTTACATTATTAAAAATAAACTATCTATGTTTCATTACAGAAAGTTTCACATAATTCTATAATAGTAAATTGATACTCTACACATGTAACGGTTTATAGGTGAGCTACCAACATATTGTGGAACAAGACATTATCCTTCATATCATATGGAGCTGTGTGCAACACTTTTATCTATAACGGTTTATAGCATACACCGTGAAATAAGTTCCAAAGGAACATAATTCATAGCTCACCTGTTGAAATAATTTCCAGTTGGAAAGTATTTACTGCTCGCCTGGTGGAATAATCTCAAGACAGACATGACAAAATAAATTTCGTAGATATATAAATAACATTTGTTCCATTTGGAACTTATTTCACAGGATACTATTTGTCTTACGGCTTACACAGACACCTTAAGAAGTCATTGTCGAAATGCGCATATTCAGAAATTAAATTCACAGTAACTTCGGTATTTAGTTATTTGTCACCACTGGGTCGATGCCACTGCTGGTGGACTGTTAGTCCCCGAGGGTATTCACCAGCCCGGCACTCGGTACTTCGGTGCTGACTCTTATTACAATATCTAATTTTTTGTAAATTTTGTTGAAAACTAAGGTGTATCTCCCTCATGCAAAGCTCTGTCCTTGGCTGATTTTGGCTTTACATTTAGATCATTTTGGTTAATTGTTCTCTATCAGTTTTTACATATCTTTGAGTTTATGGTTTTAAAACTTTTAGATTTAATCTGTACTGAAGAGACATAAGTTGTCGAAATGCGCATATGCAGAAATTAAATTCACAGTAACTTCGGTATTTAGTTATTATTGGAATTATTGCGGGAAACTAACGTAACGCTTTTTGTATTAGTCCATTGTTGACGTCGTCGGGATTGTCGACGTAGCCTTGGGCGGAATTAAGATGGAGAATACAAATAAATCCATGTTGAAGTAAACGTTTAGTATATTCAGCAAGAGAAATATCGTAATCCTACCATACTAACGTACATTTGGTGCCGTCGGACCCATGGATATTGAGAAACTGAAGTCGCTTAGAAGCGGAAACAAAGGTGTGATCACTAGACATTTCCGAAAATTCGAAGAATCAAAACAGAATCGTATTTTAAACAACGTAGATTTCGACAAGGAGGAGGTTATTTCAACATTTGAGAAAATCACAGTGAAACAAACTTTGATTGAATAATTGAGTGAACAAATTCTAGAGTTAACTACACCGGAGGAGGTTGAATCGGAACTTATTGAAGCAGAGGAATATTCGTTGGAATTGGACATCAAGATTCGTCACGCACGTAAGTTTGTTACAGAAATACAAACATCACAAATAAACCCTGAACGCCCAACTATTAGTCATACGCCAGAGCCATCTCAATCTGTCAGATTAAATCCAGAAAGTATTCCGTTTGCACCTCAGCAGACATACACATCAGAAACATGTAATGAAAACCACGGCACACAGTTTCATAGCCGTCATATCGTTCAAACTCAACCAAGTTTTCTATCTACGGCAAGCAATCCTAGTCATCGTCTACCAAAACTAGCCCTTCCCACATTCTCTGGAAACATAATAGAGTGGCAAACATTTAAGGACAGCTTTGAATCATCAGTACATGAAAATCCGTCATTGACTAAAGTACAAAAGTTCAATTATCTGAAAGCCCAGCTACATGATGAAGCACTTGAATCAATCACAGGTTTTGCCCTAACTAACGCTAATTACGACGAAGCAATAGAAGTCTTATTTGAGAGATACGGAAACACATTGTTGACGTCATTGACGAAGCGTTATACGGTCAGTGACTGTATATCACTTATGTTTTATACAGTCAATGTATTTTACTTGTGCAAATAGAGAGGTTGCAGTATAAATGACAATAACAAGCTAGAAGAAGACACAAAAATCATGTACACGAAGTCTACAGACATCAGTTCCGATGTACTACTGAAGACTACTGAAGACTGCAGTCGCACCGGTAGGCGCAACATACTTTTATCGACACCAATATATGGTTTGATGAAGGGGCCCAGAGGTCATTTATAACATCTGAATTAGCAAGCAAATTGAACTTACGACCGGAAGGGACAGAGTTATTGCACTTGTCAGCATTCGGAGGAGACGAAAGCAAAGAACGATATCTAGAGAGAGCGACGATCTACTTAAAGACCGAAACCGGATATAAACTACCAATTAGAGTACTTATCGTACCAATGATCGCTACACCACTACATAGTCACAGAAGCAAAATTGACGAAAGTTATGAATACTTACGCGGACTTAAGTTAGCTCATCCCATTAGTCATGAAGATACCTTTGAAATTTCGTTACTAGTAGGCGCAGATTACTACTGGGATATAATCGAAAACCACATTGTGAGGGGCAACGGACCCACAGCAGTGAAATCCAAGATTGGATACCTTCTATCTGGACCAGTACGTAAAAGTAACGTAAATAACTCAACAAGACAAAGTATACTCAACATTATGTTATCGCACAAGAAGGACGAGAGTAACTTGGAAGCCTTTTGGAATCTGGAATCCATCGGGATAAACAGCAAAGAGATGCATGCAGAGAGACAGTAATTTTACATTTACATTTTATTTTATGTGATATATAACTTTTCGCGGCCCCCAGTATGTTGGAATTATTGCGGAAAACTAACGTAACGCTTTTTGTATTAGTCCATTGTTGACGTCGTCGGGATTGTCGACGTAGCCTTGGGCGGAAGTAAGATGGAGAATACAAATAAATCAATGTTGAAGTAAACGTTTAGTATATTCAGCCATAGAAATATCGTAATCCTACCATACTAACGTACAGTTATTTACTATTGCACTAATTAACACAAAATTAATTCAAATGTATTTTCATACATTAACATACAAATCCAATTCACTTTACTTTCTACTCGCATGCAATTTTGACAAATTTGGAGCATTTATTATTTTTTCTTATATTCCCCATTTTCGTAAGCCGTAACCGTATATTAATTTAGCTATTTTTGTAGCAGTTAGCTCCCATCTTGGACGGTCTCACAAAAAAAAAAGGCAAAACGGAGGGAATATAAAAAGGATGGTTCCACAGTTAGCTATTTATACATTGTTACACACCACCAGACCTTGGATGAGATAAACTGCAAAAACATATTTACTGACAAGTTTTAACTACTGGTACCCCAGGTAAAATATCAAAGTTAATAAATCTCATAAAAACAGATCAAAATTAAAATTGAAATATTACAAAACCAAAAATTAGAATATCTAAATTATACAAATGTACATTTGTTAGCACCTACTGCGTGCCATACATATTTGTAAAATTAATTGGCGCTGATAACAGTTTGAAGATTCAAGATTAATTTTACCTCTTTTTGGTTTCTATAAATTCAAGATCATTCAGTAAAAATACATCATATGTACATCGATAAAATGAAAATAAAAACATGTGCAAAACAAAAAGACACACGTCACCATAGTTTGTTTACATTCTAAATTCGAACAATGTGAAAATATTGTGTTATTCAACATTCTAAATAAAACACACAAGATATATACATGATATAGGAAAAAGTACAAAATGAAGCTTACTTTGTTCGGGATCTTATTTTGTAGTGATATGACGATACCTTTCTTAGTTTTCTTTTTTAAACTTATTGTAACTTTTCAAATCCAAACAAACATGGTAAATAAAAACAAAGAAAGATAACTCTATTGTACGAAAGCCCATTGAGGTAAAAAAAAGTCACACTTTTGAAGCACAAGACATTCTTGTAGTAACGCAAAATATTATTTTAATGATACAGCATGTAGTCAATTCGAACAATTCAATTTTATTTAAATAGTTCAATTTGTTTTATTCAAATAGTTCAATTTGTTTATTGAATTCTGTAATTTAAAAATTTTCCGGATAAACCGCTACAACATATAAAAATAAAACACATTAAAAATTTGTAAAAAGCTGAAAAAAGCAGTTCTATATTTTACGAAAGGATATGGAGTAAATGAACATGAGACCATAAGACAAATGTCAACACCAACTGCAATATGTTCTATGTCTACATATACCATATTTCTATGAGTGTTGTTAATCAACGTTTTTCACGTGTGTAAATTAACCACATATAACATGGTTGAAAGACCATAAATGTAGATAATCCTACATTGGTGAAAGATAATCCTACATTCGCGAAAGACCGTTAATGTAGATAATCCACATATAACATTGGTGAAAACCATTGATGTAGATAATACACATATAACATTTGTGAAGACCATTATTATAGATAATCCACAGATAACATTGGGGAAAGACCATTAATATAGATAATCCACATATAACATTGGTAAAAGTCAATTAATGTAGATAATCCACATATAACATTGGTGAAAGACCGTTAATGTATAAATAGTCCACATATAACATTGTTGTAAGACCATTAATGTAGATAATCCTCCACTGGTGAAAAACCGTTAATGTAGATAATCCAAATATAACATTGGTGAAAGACCATAAATCTAGATAATCCACATATAACATTGGTGAAACGGTCAGAAACCCGTTTGACGAAAATTATCTACCCTTTAAATTAGGAACTCTTCAAAATCTAGCAAAAAACTTGTACCTACAAAATGGACGTGGCGGTTTGGACAGGTCCTGAAAATGTAACTGTAACATTGAAAAATCGTTAAATACCAGGATTATAACAAAACAGATAAGATAACAAGTAGTTTTTCTTTCAATCTCATTATTACAAAAGACGCTGAAACCAAAAATAACATTACGAAATAGGAGTTGAAGTCGTTGTTATGTCGACCCGGAAGGCATTTATTAACAACTGGTCGATGAGTAAAAAAATTGCAAAAAAATCAAATCTGACTGTGCGAGAAAAAGCACGCATTCGTTCGATCGGTCTTCCCAATGCAAATTCAAGAGTCGATTTTCAAAAAAATCGAAACATATGCCAAAAATCGGTACAGTTTAGAAAATCCGTTGTTAGGGTGAATCCAGGGGAGACAATTGTTTTGTGTACATTTTAAAAGGGTGTGTTTGACTTGAAAAAACTAAATCGTGCTGATTTTTTTTTTCACTTTTGAATGGCATTGACATTAAAATTCTATGTTGTAATGAGTTCGGATAAGGTAGTCAGAACAAAAAAAATGTGACATTATTTTTATTCAATGGGATATTATGTGACTGTATCTACGTGCGTGAGTGTTTGGAAAAGCCTGAATAAAGGGGGGTCGTAAGTAAGTAGCAATCGTTTATGTGCCATTTGAAAAGAAATAACTGTATTTCTAGCGTCAGTGTCGTCAATTTAGCCCGTAATGTCGTTTCAATTACAGCGGTCAGCTTCAAATTGTGACATAAATTAATTGCAAGTGTACCATGTTTTTAATCAGATTAATGAATTCAGTTCAAGAATATCATTATCCGGCTAGACTTCAGGAAGATTAGACTTTTTTTAGCAAAATAGTGGCCTTTTTTGCTTTTTTCAAGATATAAACATTAAATCACGTGTTCACTTTAAAAACTGCTAATGCCATAACTGTAAATTGTTTTGAACAACACCGGTGAACACTTTACTTGTTATGCAGATTCCAAAAAAAATCTTAAATTCACTTCATAGACCTCTTCATAAATCAAATCAAACTCGCTGACAAGTCACAAATGTCGACAGCCAGGCAAGGACTACTGACAACCTATAATTGCGCTTTGTAGCTTCCTTCCTGAATTTGATTTGAAAATCAGGTATGAAGCGCACTAGAAGAAAAAAAAAACACCCTTTTCTTGAGTGTACGAACCATACCAACATTAGTCGACAACTCTTTAACAATTTAAGGTGGATTAAAAGACTTTTCACACAAGGCAATGCATATACTTGAACTATGAAAAAATTGTAACTTACTACAATTTGTATATACAGAATATTTATAAAGAAATCGTAACAGGACTCGTGACCTCCAAGTTTAATCCTTTTTTTCTCATCGTTGGAGAACCATGAAACCTCTAATCGCACCATTTTCAAATACATATACTTGTGCATCTTTGTCGAGTTTCCACCTTCTTACAATTTTGATATTCAGTATAATACTTTATACTATAGTATAATACTTTTGGAATTATTGTCGATTCGGCGATTGACATAGTTGAGGAATATAGGTTCCTGTGAGCCTCTTGTTTTTTTTCCTCTCAATTAGATGGGATTGTTTTAATTACAAATTGATCACTAGCCCATGTGGTGAGGACTAACTATTTTTTTACGGAAAAATACAAAGATATATGAAGAGCAGGAAACGGAAATTTATTTAATACCAATATGTCAGGTCAGAATCAGAATCAGAATATTTTTATTACCAAATTAGGGCCCAGGAGGGCATGATACATCAAACATTTATGATTAAGTACAATATTACAGAAAACGGTATACACAATAAATAACAATTAATAATTATAATAAAAATAATAAATAAAGGCATATATATGCAGGTCTACCACAGATGCACTTCATACTATGAAAAATTGAGTAATATTAATAACATACCCGGTGCATTTGGATAAAAAAAATAAAACGCATTCACATACAGAACAGAATGCAGCAGGCACCATGAGACGATGCATAGGGGGACAGATTCAGGATGTATAATTAGATGGGATGCAATTTTAAAAAATGACCAATATATTTTTAGACAATTTTTTGGCAAAAAACTCTGATTTTACCCTACTTTTTTGTTTTAGGGAGGTGAACACCCCTCTCGCCAGCCCTTAATGGGAAAGTGTAGTGTAGACATTTACATCTTGTCGCAAAGGGG
>MJUU01004406.1:0-17262 GCA_002080025.1 Modiolus philippinarum | reverse complement strand
CGAAAATAAATATCAATTCCAAGACTTCATGAAAATGTAATGCAATAAGGTTAAAAAAGAAATTTTAGAAAAAGCAACATTAATTTTAAAGAGGAAATCGTCGAAAAAAAAATTAACGAAAACTCTTGAGGCAAAAGAAATTTTTTTTAAATAATCGGGTTTTGTCTAAAACTCCTTTAATGGTTGATCTCTGTGTAGAATAAAGATATTTCAATATTTCGCTTCAAGTTTACAATTAATGTTTTAAATGATATTCAATATCTTTAATTAAACGTTTTTCTTAGTAACAATAACATGAAATTTATATTGAAGCAGTGTTCATTTATTAAAGTTTATGCTTGGCTTAGTTAGACTTCGGTGAACTCGATTAAAAAATTGTCTTTATTCCCGCCAAAATATGTCCAACTTTGAAATTAAATATAAAATCGTGGCGTTTATGTGCGAACTTTTCAATGGATGCAAATGAAAGCACATTCTTTCTACTATACGCTTGATTTTTTTCATTAAAAAATAAAAATATGCCAAAAAACGGTACAGTTTAGAAAGTAACCACTGTTCTGATCGATGGTTTGATAATTTTGTAATAACGATAGCTTTTTATCTTCATTTTTCTGTGGGAATCATATGAAAAACACCATATCAATATCAATATGTGACAAAAACAACCAAAACATATCTCTAATTAACTTTTAGAAGCGTAGCGAAAACTTTGAAAAATGATTTATCACTTTTTTACCTCGTTATAGGGAGAGTTCCAATTCTTTTGTTCGATTGCAACCGGGTTTCTGACTGGAAAGACCATTAATGTAGATAATCCACATATAAGATTGGTGAAAGACCATTAATGTAGACAATCCACATATAACATTGGTGAAAGACCATTAAAATGTAGACAATCCACATATAACATTGGTGAAAGACCATTAAAATGTAGACAGTCCACATATAACATTGGTGAAAGACCATTAAAATGTAGATAATCCACATATAACATTGGTGAAAGACCATTAGTGTAGATAATCTATTAAATATCGTGACACAACGAGCTGCGATTGTAGATATTTCAACAAGTTACCATATTTTAATGATAAAAGTGGGACGACATGAAAATATATCTGTCAGAGGCCAACATAAATGTTTCTAAAACATATTATATATCTTTTTCAAAAAGGAAATAATTAAACTTATAAAAATTATCTATGCAGAGTATTGAAATACAAAATCAATCGGTTAATATCTACCATAAATGAAAGAATATGTTAAGCCAAAAATGTTTTTGAGATAAAAGGTACATTCAATGAAAACTTATAATAATCAGTCAAAAGAAAAGTTGATTTACACTCATCCGTCAACTCCAGCACAAAGTTAAAATACAAAACTCCCCGATGATTAATAAAGCATGGTTATGGAAAATTGTAACATGAAAACTTCAGTATTATTATCAAATGCTATCTTGTCCTAATTTTTGCATTGAAGAGACATAAGTTGTCGAAATGCGCATATGCAGAAATTAAATTTTTTAGTAACTTTGGTATTTTGTTCTTTTGCACTTGCAGCTCGTTGATATTTGATAAATAAACTTAATATCTTCCACTCGTATAATATGTTCAAAGTGCTGATTTCAAAAACAACGGCAGTAGAATACCGAAGGAACAAAGGAGTGAAATTTACTACAAAAATCGAAGTCCAAAGGCATGGCCAAAACGAGAACACAGAAAACTTTGACGCCAGACACAGAACGACGACGTTAGACAGACACAAAGCACAGAAACAGAAATCACAACATTCAAAACAAAGCGCTCACAGTTGTGAACTCCATTGAAACTGAAGGGAAGGCATGTCCTGCTCCATTAACAACACCCGTCACACGGTAAGTGAGGCATTTATATTTTTGAAAGATTTGTTAGGTAGCTGATTGGTTAATGTCTTTCAACACCCTTCACACGGTAAGTGAGGCATTTATATTTTTGAAAGATCTGTTAGGTAGCTGATTGGTTAATGTCTTTTGCTAACCCTGATACAAAACGAATTAGAAAAACATGGAACATGTTACTTAAAACTGTCATTAAAATTAGGCAAGGTAAGTGAGAACCGAATCTTCAGTCTAAGGCTTACAATCCAAGGACAACGGCAACATCGGAAAAAGAAAGAAACAAAGACACAGCATGACTACAGCACAGAAAAGAAAAATGGAAACACACATAAACAAAAATGAACAACACGGACCCACTAAAAACCATTGGTGAGATCAGGTGTATCTCCTACTGCTTATAAGACACTCGCCGTGTTGAGCATGTCAACTCAGACAGCAAAGCCAAACCCGACAGAGGAAAACAAAATTTAAATAGCGGTATAGAGAGAGATCTATTGTCATCTGGGAAACGATGTACAACAGCGGTCAAAAAGATCGTAGTTAAACAAAGGTAGTTATAGAACTACCGGTTTTAATTATAAATTCTAATATTGGAACAATTGAAACAATGACGACCCTACAATAACACAATGAGCGACGTCACAATAGTCTTTACACTGAAACAGACGACGTCATCATATGTTTTGTGCACAAAAACGTCCGTAAACCTTATGTAATGGCTGTCGTTACCGTAACGTTGGATCCCGCCGTAATATTTTAGTATGCCTTCGTCATATACAAATATGTCACATAAGCGAACAGGGAACCAGACAATCGTTACCGTGTACACTATAGGTGATCCCAAATAATTATATGTCATATTAGAATCGAACTAATTCATGTTCATCGGTGGTTTGTATTCGATTTACATATGGGTGTCCATTATTTTCGTTTATTTCACCCATCGCTACCCTCTGGGTCAATGAAAATATTATCGAGAATAATGGCTATCCATATCTAAATCTCCAAGAAACCGCCACAATCCACGAATTATTTTTTAATAAAGCAAAGATTTTTTTCGTTTTTTTTTCCTTTTTTTATTTGTTTGTTTGTTTTGCTTTGTTTTTTGTTTTTTTTGGTTTTTGTTTTTATTTATTGATTTTGCTTTATTTCCTTATTTCTTTTTATTTTTCTTATTTTTTTTTTATTTATTTATTTTTTTTTATATTATTTTTTAATTCTTTTGTTTTTTTGGTTTTTTTTGTGTTTTTGTTTGTTTGTTTGTTTTCATGTTGTATCGGTTATCCGCTAGTATTTCAGATTTAAGTAAAACAAAAATAATTAAATTGAGGATATTTGAATAAAATGTATCGATGTGGCAATATCTGAAGTGCTTTGACCATTATTACTTTTTGATCTCATTGGGCTATCGTACAATTGAGTTATCGTTCTTAGTTTGTTTACGTTCAGCTAATTACAGCAAAATTACATTCAGTCACACAAAGAAAACAAACAACGGTATCATCGTCATTTTTTAAAAGAAAATTAGATCCGAAACAAAGTAAGTTGTTATATTTAACCCTTATCTTTGTGTTTTGTTGATAGTTTTGTTAACATTATATATTCACATCACAAAAGAATGTAAACATTGTCAAGATGTCCGTGCTTTCTTTATGACACATGTTTTATTTTATCAATGTGACTTAATTTAATAGAAACTGATTACATTTATTATTTCAATCTCTTTTGCTCATTATACCACTAGTATAGTCGAGTTTTATTTATTTATTCTAACATGGCTCCTGTAAATCGTCAACCAGTATAATACTCGATAACCATATATTTCGCACATGCGCAAATGGTATCGGAAAATGAGCAAACGGGATGAAAAACAACGTTTTTTATTTTGTACGTCTTTCTTTATGAAGGAAATAAAGGTTAAGAACAGTTTTTT
The DNA here is from genome assembly GCA_002080025.1 of Modiolus philippinarum. Lineage (NCBI taxonomy): Eukaryota > Metazoa > Mollusca > Bivalvia > Mytilida > Modiolidae > Modiolus > Modiolus philippinarum. Next base: position 13,456 of record MJUU01004406.1, on the reverse strand, counting down.
AACTAAATCATGTCATTCAGACAAGTAAATGTGTATTGTTTTTGCTTTCGATTTGAATTTTGAACTTGCATCTGTTTGAAAACGTCAGATTGTGTATTGTGACGTCATAGACACAAACAGCAATGGAGACGGGAAATCTTAAAAACGCCTTCTCTTAGGTCTCTTCAGAATGGAAAATTCCATTTTCTGTAATATTAGAATCGAAATAATTCATGGCAGGTATATGGTTATTGTCATTTAACCATGGGCTTGGCCTTTATATTCGTTAATTTAACCCCTCGCTAACGCTCTGGGTTAAATTCGAATATAAAGGCCCAGCCCATGGTTAAATTTCCAATAACCATATACCTGCCATGAATTATTTCTTAATTTAGAAAAAAATATGGTCCACAGTAATTGTCATAATTTAAATATTGTATATTGTTCTTCTCATTCTATTCGTCAACAGAATTAGAGTTTGATAGTTATTTGATTTGCGTTTTCTTTTGACATTGAAAACGCTATAAGGCAGTGACAAAAATATTTTGAAATGGAATACATTAACGGGCAAGACCAATTATCCGCGTTTTAGCAATAAAAGCTGTTTGACGAATTCGGCGTTGGTGCAAATATTGATAAGTTACGTGATCGTTTTTGTTTTTTTTTCTTATTTCATAACTATAAAAATGCATTTAAAATGATCATCATTCCCCCATATGCAAAAAGGAAAATGATCGGACGAAAGGTAAAATCGGCAAATAAGCAAATTAGATAAAAATGCAACGCAAAAGTTTTGGACAAAAAGCGAAGATGTCGGATGAAAAGCAAAATCGGAAAGAAAGCAAATATCAGACAACAGCATTCTATCTGACTTTTACTTTACTTTTTTAATTAGATATTTATATTTTTGTCTCAATTTTATTTTCAGGAATTCACATAGTTCTTCAACTTGATACACTTGCTGCTGGATTATTAACCTTATTTAATGGAGACGGACAACGAAGGGGACAAATCTTACCGATGTGAAATGTGTAGTACGGGAAATACCTCGAATTATAATCAAGTACACATGAGAACACACAATGAGGATAGCCCTTATAAATGTGAGATATGTAGTAAAAGGTTAATTTATAGTAACTTTAACCAACACACGATAATACACTCTCATGATAAACCTTTTAAATGTGATATATGTAGTAAGAGATTTAGTTCAAATGATCACTTAAAAAGACACATAAGAATTGTACACAGTGGTGATAAACCTTATAAATGTGAGATATGTAGTAGGGCATTTACTTCGAGTTGTAGTAGGGCATTTACTTCGAGTTGCAACCTAAAGGCGCACATCCTTAGAAAACACACTGTTAATCAAAATTATAAATGTGATAAATGTGGCATAGGGTTTATTTATAATTCTGACTTAAAGACACACATGAGAATACACACTGGGGAAAAACCTCATGAATGTGAAGTGTGCAGTAAAAGGTTTGGATTGAAAAATTGTCTGAAGAGACACATGAAAATACACACTGGTGACAAGCCTCATGAATGTAATATATGTAGTCAAGGATTTATAATGGGTTATGAACTGAAGAGACACATGAGAACACACACTGGAGAAAAGTTTTATTGTGATATATGTAGTAAAGGATTTAGTTATAGTTCCAACTTAAAGACACATCTTAGAACGCACACCAGTGATAAACCTTACAATTGTGATATGTGTAGTAAAGCATTTAGTTCAAATGAACACTTAAAGAGACACATCACAACGCACACAGGTGAAAAACCTTATAAATGTGATATATGTAGTAAAGGATTCAATCGGAATGAAGACTTAAAGACACACATGAGAATACACACAGGTGATAAACCTTATAAATGTGATGTATGTAGTAAGGAATTTTATACAAATGGAGCTTTGAAAACGCACATGAGAAGACACACTGGGGACAAACCTTACAAATGTGATATATGTAGTAAAAGGTTTAGTCACAGTGGAAACTTAAAGACACACATGAGAACACATACTGGTGATAAACCGTATAGATGTGGTATATGTAGTAAAGGCTTTGGTCATAATAATTCTCTGCAAAGACACATCATGATCATGCATACTGGTGAAAAATAGTGACTTTGAGTAGTCAGTCTTGATCATTGTTGATAGAATACAAAATATTGAAAAAGCTTGTAATATTAACTTAATGTGTGTGAAAGGTGACCTGAAAACACTCAACAATACGCATGAGATATGAGCATAATAAACTCGGTGTATATTGCAAAAATCACGCAACAAATACTGATTTAAAGACAGACATAGGACTACTTTATTACTTTTAAATTATATGAATGGGGTGTCTTGTGGAAAAGATCATACAATAAATACTGATTTACAGTCACACAAAAGAACACATACTACTGATAATGTGTATAAATGTGACGTATGTGATAAAGATTAAAAAAGTAGTGATATACCGACATACATAAGAACACATACTGGTGATGACCTGTATAAATGTGATATATGTGGTATAGATTTTTAAAAAAGTACTGATATACAGACATCAATAAGAACGCCTACTACTGATAATCTGTATAAATGTGACGTATGTTGTAAAGATTAAAAAAAGTACTGATCAATTGACACAAATAAGAACACATACTGATGATGAACTGTATAATTGTGATGTATTCGGTAAAGAATGAAAAAAAAAGTGCTGAGCAGGGATGGGGTAAATGCAACCAGTAATTGCAATTGATTGCAATCAATTACAATTTTTGAAGAAATGGAAAGTAATTTTGCAATTGAGTTTTATTTCAATTGCAAGTATTTGAAAATATTTAAATACAATTTGAATAACTGATGTAATATCAATTACTTTTCAAATACTTTTCAACTACATTGTCCAAGATGGTGTAACAATCAGTCTTGACAATTTTGAGATAGTAAACAAAATCAAGATTAACTTTGTAATTGGACAAGTCACATATTTGCATTGTTTACTTAATCATTAATTATTATATATAGACAATCAGTGGATTTACACAAAAGACTTGATCCAGTACCTTAGGCATAAATATCCTCAAAGACAAGGTGTCTAATTTTGTTCCCATCGAAGATTTGCATTTCTGGGAATTAGCATATCATTTCCGGTAAAAAATGTTTTCATTCCGGGAATATTTATATATCAATTCCGGGATTTTTATAATATGAATTTTCCACTAATATACATCCTTTCCGGGAAATCTAAAAAGACAAGTATATCTTAGCAAGGTACAAACTTCAAATCTACCCAATCCATGTTCATATAACATTTAAGTCCTGTTCATTGTGGGAAACTGAAATAGGGTTTTGAGCAGAATTCATTGTAAGATGAAGTGCATCCTATAAAATGTTGTAAATTTAGCATTGTTTACAACGAATTTTGTGAACTCACATGTCCAAAATGCATAAATACCTGGTCCATATGTAGTAGGGGTTTGTAGGCAAGCATTGAAACTCATCTCAGGTCAACATGTATTTATTATATACTTGGAAAATATAGCCCTACAATAACAAATACACACATGAATTACATGTACAACAAAATGACATCACAGACAAGTAAACATGTATTAAAATATAAATAATCACACACATTTCATCTCAGTGATAAATAAATAAATATATTAAAACATAATGTGTTCTGTTGTATTAATTTAGAAAATAGACCAAACAAAATAATGTTTAAACATGTGAAATAGCTCATGTTCATTTACTCTGTTATTTTATGTACTCGTCTCGCATGAAATATCAGCAGAAATATGTCTCGAGTCTCATGTAATATTTACTACAACCTGGTCTTATATATCTATATATCAAATATCAAGTATAGCACTTTCAAAAGCAAAGTACTCAGTACACCTTTGTAGTAAGCATGCAAAATTACACAAAAACATATGTACATCACAAAACAGTACAAAAACATGACAAAAACACATAGAACAAGTAGAACACTCAATTACCTGTCTATGGGACCAGGCAGGTTCCTTAAGATAATACATGTAGTCAACAAAAGTCACATCTTGTGGCTAGAACTTGTACAATATTATATACAATACTGAAAATATAAAAATAATAATATTCACTGCACTGTTCAGTGACATTCAACCAAGTTGTGAAATACATGCATAAAATATAGAAATTACAGAACACAAATATCATGAATATATTCACTTTCAATGAAATTATTAATAAAACATGTCAATTTCACTGAGATATATAAATTGCACATATTTAACATTGCAACTAGACATTATCAACATGTAAAAATTACAAACTGACTCAATCAGCACTCATGCTCTCTCACCCACACTTTTCTCTCAAAATCACTGAAAAATGGTTAAAAGGAAGTGAAAATAACAAAATAGATACCTTATAGATCAATCCTGAAAAGTTCCAAAACCAATTTGTCAAACAATGGTGAAAATCACAAAAATGGAAAAAACCTTCCTTTCATCTAGACATGAAACCCACTACTAATAAATACATATTTGGAGGGAACTTTAAAAATATATTTAAACCAATAACAGACTGTCTAAGATCACCAGACCAATCAAAACCAACAATATAACTTATAGGCCAAAGTCATCTGACAAACTCCCAAGCTAGAAATGTCCAATGTGCCCTCAGGCTATAAAACTACATGTCCACACTACATGTCTTTTAAGTCAAAGATTAAATTAATCAATAATAAATAAATGTAAACTCATACACTATTTAATTAACTGTATATTTATTAGTTACACATATAAGGAAGAAATATTGAAATAACATATTAAATAAATTTAATTTAAAAACCCTAATTTTCAATAATACCACATTCTCCCCCCAATTATCAAATGGTTTCCTACCCATTAACACTAGAAATTTAATTAAAATACATTTACAAAACAAAATACGAAAATGTTCAATATAAAATTCAGACAGATACAGTTCAATACTTTTCACTATTAATCCTATATATTTTCGGTCACAATTTTGACTAATGCCTTGCCAATTTCTTCTTCTGCTGACGGAAACATTCCAGACATAGCTAATCCTTTTAGGAATTCAGCTTTTCTCATCCAGACAGATTGTTGGGACATGATAAATTCACCTGACCGCATCCAAGCTGGCTGAGTTACAGTTCTGGTCGGACGCCTTGGTTCTTCTTCCAAGTGCGCCGGTTCAGTTTCTTCAGTACTGTTTGATTCGTCAGGGCCCTGATCAGTACTAGTTTCTTGTTGTACGTTTCCATCAGTATCTACAACTGATGTCACATTGTCATCATGTACATTTACATCCAAATTGTCATCATGTACATTTACATCCAAATTGTCATCTTCAGTTGAGTGTTCCGTTTGTTCTTCAATATTGAGATCATCCTGTGAATGTAGGGCGTCCCCTGTCGCATCATCATTATCATCAATATCACCTTCTGGTATATCATTTGATACATCTCCTGTATCATTGCCATCAGATGATACATGTTCTGGATGATATGTTACCATGATCTCATCATCACTTTCTTCGTTGTCAGAATAAGTTGGAGTTATCTCCCCTTCACCATTTTCTGAATTTTGTGGAAGATGGCTTATAGGCAATAGCAAATTCCTGTGTAAAGTTCTCCCTTTTCCATTTCCATTTTCCTTTTTCACATGGAAGACTGGTATACTTTTGTTCGGTTGTCCAGTAACTATATATATATCCTCCTCCCATTTATCACTCAATTTGTGTTTCCCATCCCAAGCCAAAATTTTAACAAGAACTTTGTCTCCAACTTCCAATACTGCTGCTCTGGATTTCTGATCATAACCTTCTTTTTGTCGTGATTGTTGTTTTCTAGCTGATGTTATTGCTAATTCATAGGCATTTTTCAATTTTTCCTTTAATGATTGTATATATTTAGTTTTTGGTACTTTGGTGTTATTCTCTAGTTGAAATAGTATGTCAATTGGAATTTGAGGTTCTCGGCCAAACATAAGGTAGTATGGTGTCATGCCAGTTGTATCATGCCTTGTGCAGTTGTATGCATGAACCATATTTGCAACGAAGGATTTCCAGTCATGTTTTTGTTGTGCATTGTTCAACCGGCGAAAAAAACATTATTGAAGAAGATTTGTAGATACAAGTTGAACTCGGATTTGACTTTGACGGAAATGATTGTGATGTTAAATTAATGAAAAATAAAAATATATGTCGCGAGACAGCTTAATGTCATATTAATCAGACAGAATAAGAAGGTATGTATAGCTGTCGTGCATGGAGAACAACAAAAAATTAAAAAAATATATGAAATAAAACTAAAATCTAAAAAATATATGTACAAGAAAGAAAAGGCCCACATTTTCGGAGTTAACTCCTTTAACGAGGGTGAAAAAGAAGAACAGGACATAACCGTGGACCAGAGACACGTCTCAGTTTTGTTGTCTCCAACTAAATCCTGTAATAAGAACATCAAAGACATGGCCTAAATAGAAAAAAATGAACTTTAGGTGTATACGTGGAAATTACAAACTCAATGATAAACAAATAAATAACAAAAAAGCAAACAACGGATGATTAGCCAAAATCACTAGAAATTACAAAACAATTGATAAATACAAATGTAAATTAATAACAAAAAGACAAACAATATCTAATCTACGGTGTTCTGTTTTACATTTATTCCCCTGGGACGTACTGTACCGAGGTGATGGATGATTCGCTGTTCAAGCATACGTCTATGATCACGTGATCATAGATCGTGGCAGGTTAGAGCCTTAAGTCTGTTTGAGTGCCGGGCTTCGCGGGAGGTGTACGCCCGATCAATGCCATAAACTCTGTAATCGGGCGATCCCGTTGGACACCTTAAGGTAAGGCTTGCCCACACCTATAAAGAAGGAATTCCTGCTCTTGCCATGCCTGGGCAAGATGAAGTCCCGTAAAATAAGGCAAGTCTGGAACATGTCCCATATGTCGTCGGGTAAACACAAAGTACCCACGTAACTGTTACCAGTCTTGTGCTCGACCACATTAACAACGTTGAAAGACTGGCCTGCTGCAACTACCCTCTTGGCTGAAGTCAATTCAGCAACACGAAGGTTAATGCATATACAGGGACGCTTGGACTGGGTAAGGCAAACTCAATGATAAACAAATAAATAACAAAAAAGCAAACAACGGATGATTAGCCAAAATCACTAGAAATTACAAAATCAATTGATAAATACAAATGTAAACTAATAACAAAAAGACAAACAATATCTAATCTACGGTGTTCTGTTTTACATTTATTCCCCTTGGACGTACTGTACCGAGGTGATGGATGATTCGCTGTTCAAGCATACGTCTATGATCACGTGATCATAGATCGTGGCAGGTTAGAGCACTAAGTCTGAGTGCCGGGCTTCGCGGGAGGTGTACGCCCGATCAATGCCAGAAGCTCTATGTAATAGGGCGATCCTGTTGGACACCTTAAGGTAGGGCTTGCCAAACGCACCTATAAAGAAGGAATTCCTGCTCTTGCCATACCTGGGCAAGATGAAGTCCCGTAAAATAAGGCAAGTCTGGAACATGTCCCATATGTCGTCGGGTAAACACACGTAACTGTTACCAGTCTTGTGCTCGACCACATTAACAACGTTGAAAGACTGGCCTGCTGCAACTACCCTCTTGGCTGAAGTCAATTCAGCAACACGAAGGTTAATGCATATACAGGGACGCTGGGACTGGGAAAGGCAAACCCAAGCTGTCAGAAACCGGTTCATCGGGATGATCTGGTACATATCCAGATCTCCCCCACCCTGCTCCCTTACTCTATCAAGAAGAGCCTGGTCCTTAGGCAGTGCTGTGGTGAGAACCTTCTGAACTACATTAGGAGTAGCAGGGTTGAGGAGATCTGGATTAGTGGTCCGGGCCGGGGAACCTTTAAATCTCTCTTAGCCTGGGTCCCCTCCCGAGTGTTTGTCATCATGACAGCGTCCCTAACGTTCGTAATGTCGTCCCGTGTCGCCTGGTCGGGGGCATGAAAAACCTTCACATAGTCAAGCAATTTCCGAATTACCTTATAGTAATTGCTGAGAGTGGAATGTGACAGGTCAGTACCCCTAAGGGAAGTCAAATTCCGCTGAAACGAATCTGTCGTGATGTTCGTCAAGTCGACCTTGAAGTCGTCCGCCGTACATTGGTTGATGAACCAACCATATCTCAGATGTCTTCTGCTGTTGTATCAGACAAAAGTCATAGTACCCTTTGTATATGTCGAGTGTCAGGAAGCCCGGGCAACATCGTGACGCATAGTGTCCTGCAGACTGCATACGGTCCCTCTTGGAACCAGCCTTGTATGCAGTCTTGCCCCCATATTGAGTAGAGGTCTTAAAACCCTTGAGCCTACCCGGGGAACGGCCAGTCCTGGGCTGTGTAGATCTATGTATATGGGGTTCGTTTGCCTGTCTGGGCTTCTTGTTAATGACAGGCCTCTTCCCTGATATGGCCGAGGAAGACCTCTTGACACCAGAACCCGGAGGTTCCAATACCAAGCGACCTTCCTCGGGTGAGGCACTGTCATCAACGGTCGATCTATAGTCGGAAGGGGCTAATAGTCTGAACTAAAGGATAAGCTGTCGGTCTATGATCCTTCGTCCGGCTGTCGATACTGGGGTCTGGATGTACCCCGAACTGGTCGCGGAGAGGGGGTGATAAGTGCTCCCTTATAGGAGCCCAAACCTTCCCACTGTCAGGAGAAGTAAAAAGAGACCTGCGAGGAACAAACTTGTCAACTCGCCCTGAAGGGACTCCCTTACCCTTACTCTTGGGCTTGGACCCCTCATCCCTGGAATGGGTGTGAAGACCCTTTACACCGGGCAGCTCAGTCTGTTGCATGTCCCGTAACTGGCCACCTGTGTAGATGTGTGCCAGCGTACTCTGGTTGTGAACAAATGCGTCCCCTCATCACTAGAAGAGTCAGGCGATTCAGTAGGTCTGTGCAATATTAGTTTCCGCAATCACTTGTAAATCCCGAGATTAAATTGTTTTACCGAAACTTGAATTCCAAGAAAATTTTTTTTTCATAGGTAAATACACAAAAGTATCATTATATACTATCTCTAAGGTTTTTAAAACAGTAACATTCAAATACAAATGGAACATATTTCAATAGCAATATATTTTTTTTGCATCTCTGGTTTATAGAGGAATTTGACTTTTTTACCGATATTTTAATTTTTTTTAATTTATTTTTTGTTATATTGCAAATACACATGGATATAGAAATAATTGTATCATTTTTGGCTATATCTAAGCTTTTAAAATAGCATAACTTATTTACTAAAGGTGCATTTTAAAATGGCAATATTAGTTTCCGCCATCACTAGTAAATCGCGGGATTTTACATTTTTTTCCGAAATTTGAATTTTAAAAATAATGTTTTGTTGAGGGGCAAATACACAAAATTATTAAAGTTATTGTATCAATTTAGACTACCTCTAAGTTTTTGTAACCACTAAGACTCATTTACAAATAGTCCATATATGTATAGCAAAATATATTTCTTGCATCCCTTGTTTATGCCGGAATTTGACTTTTTTACCGATATTTTATATTTTTAAATTTATTTTTGTCATATTGGTAATACACAAGGATATAAAAATTATTGTATCATTTTTGCCTATGTCTTAGCTTTTTAAAATAGCATAGCGTATTTACATAAGATGTATATCAAAATGGCAATATTAGTTTCCGCCATCACTGGTAAATCGGGGGATTTTACGTTTTTTCCGAAATTTGAATAGAAATATTTTTTTGTTGAGGGACTAATACTCAAAATCAATTAAGTTATTGTATCAATTTTGTTTTTAAAACACTAAGACTCAATTACAAATGGTCTATATTTCAATAGAAATATAAATTTCTTGCATCACTTGTGTATCCCGGAATTTGACTTTTTGTCGATATTTAAAATTCTTTTATTTTAATAATTGTCAAAAGAATTATAAAGATAAGATTCTTTTTATATATTTTTTGTCAATTTCTTTTCACTAGTGTTAATTTATCCCAACATATTAAATTCTGATATAATTTTTTAAAATTTCATTTTGAAAAAAAAAATCAATTTTATCAATTAATTCTTTTATTCTAAATGTAGACAATTAGTTAAAGATTTGCTACAAATAACTGTTTTCTTAGTCGAAAGTCTTTCATCATATTGTTAAAATGGACATGGCAGGTGTGACATTGCTCAATTTGTCGGCTAGCGTTGGTCCAAGGTAAGCCATATCCAAGCCGGCGGAATATGGCAGGTGTGACATTGCTCAACAGGTAAGCCATTAATTGCACAATTTTCACACCTACATATGTATAATGAATGAAAAGAAATTAGAATTTTGAGTATATTGAAATGTTTAATTAGTTTTTAATTGCAATTTATCATAATGCTCATTGGTCGGCCAATTAAAATCAAACACACGTGATCAAGACTTACGCTGGCATATCAGAGTTTGAACACATTCGCTTTCTCGTTTCACCAAATACGGTTTATTCTTATTATTTTAGTTTTATTATATCATTTTATTCTTGAAAAGGATTTATTGTGATCTACTGTGCTTACAGATTTATTCATTGCAATATAAGGTAAGTTTTTATGTATTTCTTTATTTTAAGCAGTAATATTAAGACTCCCAAATAATACCCTATTGTTTAAAGCCATATGTTATAAAATAAGTTATATATTATATCCAAATATCTGTAAAGTTAGGTAAAATCTCATGCTACATGATTATTCCCAATCATTTACTTAAAAAAATATTTGGCAATTAGAAAAGTAAGAAATATGAAATAGTGAAAAAATGTCGTTTTCCGATTTTTTTAAAACAAATTAGCCTATGTTTCCCTCTTCTCATAGTCACCTAGACTAATCTAGCCTCCGAAACCCTAGCTTGTTACTTAGGTAAAAGTCCTTGGTACATGTTTATTTCCGGTATTTGGTTGATAAATGATTTGGTAAAAAGTAAGAATTGTGAGTGTCTATCAGTCTAAAAAAGCCATATTTCAATGATTCTGCCATAAAGGCCTAATAGTCTGAGATGAGATCTTTGAATGTGTTTTCCCATAGGGTCCCATGTTCAAATATGTTGTTCACTGGCGGCCATCTTGAATCTGATGGGACAATGGCAGTAGAATACCGAAGGAACAAAGGAGTTAATTCCACAAAAATCGAAGTCCAAAGACAGGGCAAAAACGAGAACACAGAAAACAATGTCACCAGAAACAAAAACAACGACGCAAGACAGACACAAAGCACAGAAACAGAAAGCACAACATTCAGAGCAAAGGCACTCACAGTGTGAACTCCAGTGAAACTGAGAGTGACATCAGGTGCTCCGGAAGGGTAAGCATGTCCTGCTCTGTTAACAGCACCCTTTACACCGTAAGTGAGGCATATATGGTTTTGAAAAATCTGTGAGGTAGCTGATTGGTTAATGTCTTTCGCTAACCCTGAGACAAAACCAATTTAAAATGGTAACAAGACGTTCCGGCCTTACGACATATCCGTCCCTGCATATCCGGCCCTGAACTTTCCGGCCTCATTCCAATCCGGCCTTGTCTTAAAAGTAGATCCGGTCTACGAAATTTATGTATTATTGTTGTTTTCCGCGAAAATTTGTTATAGGAAGTTGAATTTGTTTTTGCCATAAACTTCATATGCCAATTTTTTACCTTGGAAGATGGAAAGCAAACTCATGTCCTGAAGTTTTAGTGTTATATTTAGCATGTTTGTGTATCGTGACTATGGTCTTTTATATCTGGTGTTCTCATATTTGCCGTGAATTTGGTCTCTATTTAATCCGCTTGAAATTTGTTCTTTCGGCATTCTCAGTCTGCAATTGTTTCTTAAATATAGGTATTGCTAACATTTCAAATAAAAAATAAACTTGGTACATAGTTCAGAGGTTATCCCTCACTGTACGAATTTGTTAATGGTTAAAACTCCTTCGTTCCATTATTCTGCAGCAATTTTTTATGACAAATTTCCAATAAATGCGTCTGAACAATAAAATTAATATAACGACTTTCTATCTCCGATATCATGACCAAACTTAACAAAACAACGATATAGTATCAATTAACAATACAGGGACGGATAGACCAAGGCCGGATTGTCATAAGGGCGGACTGGCATGGGGCCGGACAGTTGTAAGGCCCGATGATCTCGAAATCATTTAAAATCTTGGTACATGTTACTTCTCTAACCCTCAAACAATACCAAGTTAAATTTTGAAAAGCCACTGCAACCACCGAGCACCCAAACACGAACAGGGACAGACCGGTACTACAAACATAACTAAGACAGAACTAAAATATAACAAGACAACACAATAAACTAAACACTCACAGTGTGAACTCCTCCCAAAAAAAATTGAGAGCGACGTCAGGTGGTCCGGAAGGGTAAGCATGTCCTGCTTTGTTAACAGCACCCGTCACACTGTGAGTGATTCAATCCGGGAAATGTCAAAGTCGGTAGTCAAATCCGGGAAGACGTGAATCTAGCTGAAAATGTGAACAAATCCCTGACTAAGCAGCTTTTGGGACAGTGTTTTTGCTCTGTTCAAAAAATCACTGTACAAACTACACGCTCGACAGTAACGAACTTTCAAAGGGGACCAACTAAGGACAGTTGTGACCAAGTATGGTTCCAATTGGCCAAGTAGCCTCAGAGGAGAAGATCTTTGAGTATGTTTTCCAATAAGGTCCAATGGCTCATTCCTAAATGTGAGCCTATAGCAGTTCCCTCTGTCTCTAAATATTTTTTTTCCGTTGAAGTAAAAATTGTTATTTTCCGAAACAAGGTCAAGCATTTGTAGAACATTTTCCGTCGGTATTGCTTTGTTTGTTCTCTCGTCTGAAGCTTCCAAACACGCTACCCTTGCTTCTTTTCTCGGAACGCTCGGATATAGTTTTTTAACATCAAGACAAACAGTATTGTGTTTTCAGATAAAGGTTGGTGTATTTCATTACACTTCAGTAAAAATATCTGTGGTGTCTTGAATAAAGCTATGAAGCGATCTTACATTACCGGTCAATTCATTTTCGACTCTTTCTGTCGGGTGGTTTCGACCATTTACTAATGTTCTAAATGGATGATTTTGTTTGTGTATCTTAGGATTGCCATGTACTTTACCGGAATGTGTACTTTTAGGAAGAAGATTTTTTTTCATTTCCTTTGAAATAACGCCTTTCTTTAACATACCGTTTTTATCTTTGTTTTCGTTCTTTTGAGTAACATCTTTCGGGATTGATTTACAAGTGTCATTACCTTTTAGTTCATTTTTTAGCTCGTTCTCATATATCTTTATATTAAGTATTCCTATTGATGAAGTTTTATCGCTATGTGTTATAACAATGCTTAGTCATTTAATTATTCACGCATTGCAGTCTCCTCTGTCGGTTTTATAAAGCCATTTACCCCCCCCCCCCCCC
>MJUU01004403.1:9391-26568 GCA_002080025.1 Modiolus philippinarum | reverse complement strand
GGTCAGCACCGAAGTACTGACTACTGGGCAGGATTTCTGAAGTCTAAATTCCACGTCTTTGATTGGTTGCAGTTAGCCTTCACTGCAGCCAATATATTACCTCACATTCAGATTTTAAATATATATCAAAACAATAAAACTTAAAATATTGCGTTTAGTGATTTTTCTATTTTGCAAAATTTCCATGATTTAATCATCTTTCTTTACTTTTGAAGGGTTATTTCCTTGAAGTCAAATGTATTGTGAATTGTTGTAATATTAGATGCAATAAATAATCATTTATTATTACAATAAATCATACTGAAACTCTTACTTCAAAGGGAGATAATTTGAAACTGATGGCTCAATCTGCCAAGGGTGGAGAGGAGAGAAGTTGATCGCAACCCTTGGCTAGCAAAGATGCCCTATTACTGTAATAGACAAAAAAAGAAGAAAAAAAAACAAAACTAAATGTACAAAGTTGAACAAAGCATAAAATGAAAATACTCCATATCACTTCAGCAAAGGTGAAAACCATATCTGAGTTTCAAATAAACACATACTTTGAATCTTTATGAGAAAACATATGAAAGCAATGCAAAAATTCAAGAATAGCTACCCATGGTCAATGCGTTCAAAACTCTGCCACGTCTCTGGACAAAAATTGAGTACCATGATGATATAATAGGATGGAATAAAGTACAAGTTCAATAATAGATAAATTTGACATTTTTTAAAATCAAAACTGGCCTAAAGGGGAGGTTCACATCACCAATGTGTTCAAACAACAGTAAAAACTTTCAAAGGTATTTAGTCAGAAATGTTAATCTTTCAGATTACACAAATCGGGCACTGTAATCATTATGTAGTCATTTTTCAGCATATTTTAACATTATGTTAAAATATGCTGAAAAATGACTAAGTTCAACAATGCATAAATTCGACAAGTTTTATCCAAATCTCACCAAAAGGGGAGGTGCACATCTTCAATGTGTTCAAAACAACTGTGCAAAGTTTCAAAAGCATCAGGTATAAGGTGTCTGAGTTTCAGATTACACAAACTCAGTACCGTAATGTTAAAATTTGATGAAAAAATGACTAAGTTCAACAATGGATAAATTCCACATTTTTTTTCCAAATCTCACCAAACGGAGTGGTGCACATTTTCAATGTGTCCAAAACAGCTGTGCAAAGTTTCAAAAGTATCGGGTTAAAGGTGTCGGAGTTTCAGATTACACAAACTTGGTACCCCCAAAGCGTGACGGACGGACGGACGGAGTCGAGCGGCTCCTAGACCTGCGGTCACCGTTGGCGACGCAGGTAAAAACAGAGACACAACATGGGTAGCACAGAAAAGAAAAAAAAAAACGTGTATGGTCCGGAACATGTATACATTGAAAAATATGCATTTGTAATAATAAGATATTAGGTAAAATGGAGAAAAATCCCAAAATAAATCATATTTGGAAAAAAATATGTGCACCAAGGCAATATAAAGCAGTGATGTGAAGTTAGTTAACGTGAACCAATCTGTGTATTGAAAAATTTGTGCATTGATTTTCCTAATATAAACAGGAAAAAGGCATGCGAAGTCGCTGTACAGAGGCATGTCAAAAACAAAGTACATACAACAGTAAAACTGGCTGTTCAACAACATGGATAAAATGCATAGCTTAGTCTAGTCAGATGATCATCAAATATCTCATTGTTATAGTCATGGAAGACTTTTTACAACAGTGATACTGAAAATAACTGACAGACAACATATAGAGTGTGGAACACACAGTGAAGTTAGACAACACAAACTATAGACAACTCATCTATAAAACACAACCAAAGAAAATGCATAGCTTAGTCTAGTCAGATGATCATCAAATATCTCATTGTTATAGTCATGGAAGACTTTTTACAATAGTGATACTGAAAATAACTGACAGACAACATATAGAGTGTGGAACACACAGTGAAGTTAGACAACACAAACTATAGACAACTCATCTATAAAACACAACCAAAGAAAGCATGATTGAACTTTGGATATATATTCACCAGTCAGAGAACAAGATGGGCTATACTTTATTGAATGGAAGACCAGTCTGAAGCTCATGGAAGAATGATATATACATAAAGAAGACCCACAAGCTAATATCTGAAAAACTTGTCACATGATTAAATGTCTTGTAAAAGGCTCTTTTCAGGGTCACATACATAAATTTTCCAGAAAAACAAATTTGTAGTTTTTGTAAGAATTCTCTTAGATGTAAACAAACAACAGACAGACAGACAGAAAACAAACAAATCCATTAAATATACAAATAAATAAATAGAAATAGACAAATTAGCAAGCGAATTAACACCGCTTTGCAACCCATAGCTGGATATGACAAGGTTATGTTACTAAAGGTACATGTCTCGCACCGCATGTCTCGCTTTCTTGGTCACCTCAAGTCTTCAAATTTGTTTTTTTCCTTTGTCTTGGTATAAATGCAAAGAACTGAATAAAATTTATGATAATTTGTACTTAATAAGATAAAAAATTAATTGTAACTTAGAACTGTTGGTTTCTGAATGCCCCTTTGGTATATGTACATATATAACAACAAGCCCACAATGTGATCAAAAATACAGTCATGCATTAAATGAAGGTCACAGACTGCATCCGAAGCATGCATTGTTGTTGTTATCCCAAAATGCATCATACATACCAATATGATTGCTGTGGGACATGTCAGTAAGCAGGAATGGACTTTAACCATTCTACCTAACCAAGTCACTCATGCGTAACATGTAGGTCGCAGACAGCATCCGAGGCATGTATTGTTGTTGTCATCCCAAAATGCATCATACATAACAATATAGTTGATGTGGGTCATGTCAGTTAGCGGGAATGGACTTTGACCATTCTACCTAACCAAGTCGCTAATGCGTAACATGTAGGTCGCAGACAGCATGCGAGGCATGCATTGTTGTTGTCATCCCAAAATGCATCATACACACCTATATGGTTGATGTGGGACATTTCAGTAAGCAGGAATGGACTTTAACCATTCTACCTAACCAAGTCGCTCATGCGTAAAATGTAGGTCATAGACAGCATCCGAAGCATGAATTGCTGTTGTCATCCAAAAATGTATCATGCATACCAATATGGTTGATGAGGGACATGTCAGTAAGCGGGAATGGACTTTAACCATTCTACCTAACCAAGTCGCTCATGTGTAAAATGTAGGTCACAGACAGCATTCGAAGCATGCATTGTTGTTGTCATCCCAAAATGCATCATACATACCAATATAGTATTTTGGTAATTACAACATTCTACCTAACCAAGTCGCTCATGCGTAAAATGTAGGTCACAGACAGCATCCAAAGCATGCATTCCAGTCGTCATCCAAATATGCATCAGGCATACCAATATGATTGAAGTGGGGCATGTCAGTAAGCGGGAACGGACCTTAACCATTCTACCTAACCGAACGCCGACGCGGACGCTAGGGGTTTCACATAAGCCCCCTTTCTTCGTGAGGTGAGCTAAAAATCGAACCTGTGATATCCTGTACAGAATTGGCATACTTAAAGTACAGTCTAAGTGTGAAAAAAAATATACGAAAAATAGAAACTTTAAACGTTTTAATTTCTTTTAAATTTCCCAGAACTGAGGGAACCTTCATAAGATAGAGGAGTTCCGAATACAGAAAATATCACCTTTTTGCACTTTACCTAAAGTCTGTTTCACTTCCTATAGATAATGGAAATTCTCTTCTGCTGACTTTAATATTGCATATTTCGTCACCGGATTTTGCATGGTTGTGTAGAAATATTATACACTTCTGGAACCACTTATAATTTGATGATTTCCAATTCATTTTGAAAGAAAAAACACTTTTTAAAATTGCTCCATGCTTTTAAATGGATGATATTTTCCGCGCACAATTATCGACTAGACTGGACCATTCTGAAATAGGTATAGGCAGGTATATCTTTAAGTCAGATGATAAACAAGTCTCACTTTGGCTTTTACCATGTGCTTGGACCCCTTTTTCGATTTAAGAAAAAAAACATACCCGTAAATGATATAATTCAACAAAATACTTAAACATGTAATTAAAATATGCATGCATTAAACCCCAAAGAAATATTGGAAATAATGTTAATGTACGGTGTTTACAAACAAAAAGTCCGTAGATAACAATTGTTAACCCCGAACGAGTACACCTTGCTATTATTAGGAAGGTCAACTCGGGTCATCTAATTCATCAAGTTACTTAGTCACCCTTAAAATAGAACAATCCAACACTTAAACATTTTCACCTGTTAAAAAAAATTTGTGAAAATGCACATGACTGCAGACTTTTGTGCATGTCGTAAACGGCGAATTCAACGTTTTTCAGTTATGTATGATCATTCTCGATATACATACGAAATATAATAAAGATTACTGCAAAAAATAAAGCTGAAATCGTGAGATTTCCATTATCTAAAGGAAGTGAAACCGACTTTAATCACTCCTTAGCCATGGATTTAAAATTCAATTCCTTTTTTGAAAATTTCCTTATTGTCCCTTCGTTCATTTTAATCCATTTAACATACTAATATGGAAAGAGAAAGGGGAGATTTGGGTACCCATAAACTGGTTTAACCCTACCGCTGGCTTTTGCTACTGTCGGTACTAAGTCCGGCTATCCCAAGTTCCTATCGTTATTTACGTTTGTCTCTTGCATTCGTTTGTTTTTCTAGTGCTATTCGCTTATGAATTGTGGCATGAAATTGCAGTTTTTGGCCGTTGTAGGTATTTACTGTGATCCTTTTTTGTAAATATAAAATATAAAGCAGAAAAAAATAAGAAAAAATTACTTTTTTCTTAGGAACTATATTCGTGGACAACGAAGACAACGAAAATCAAAGGGACCTAATTGAGTTCTCTTATCTACTGATGAGAGAAACAGTATTTTAACGAACATTACATTTTGTTGATTGAGGAATTCAAGGTTTCACTAATTCGATGTACACCGAATGGCCCAAGATTGAAAATAATGACTGTCCAATGTAATAGTAGTAAACCGCTTAGGCGGTTCACGCAAAAAAATAACAGAAAACGCATATAATGGCTGCAAAATATAGTCACATGCCACAATCCACCAGGGAACTGCACAAGAAAAATACAAATAAAAAACAAAAGACAAACGTAAACATCGATAGCTATGATTTTTCTAACCTATAAACTACATTACCGCATACACTCATCAAATAGAAATTTTCGTATTTGATCAAATGATCCTTCAAAAAATCAGGATGTACGTACATTTGTTGCAATACATTTAAATCGTTTTTCAGTGACGACGAACATGACAAATATACCAACTGGACTTGTCAGGATATGATAAAAGCATTAAATTTTCTTTTTGAAATTTTTGTTCCTTTCGGTGATACAGTCTGTCGGCAAAAAATAGGTATTCCTATGGGTACCAACTGTGCACCTCTCATAGCAGATTTATTTCTTTATTGCTACGAGTCACAATTCATGGCAAAAATTCAAAAAAACCCTTCTAAACAGCATTTAGTGGATAAATTTAACAATACATATAGATATTTGGACGATATTTTGGCTTTAAACAACCCTGATTTTTCTAAATTTACATATGAAATTTATCCTGCAGAACTTACTTTAATAAGTTTCCAGTATAAAAATTCTGACTTAGGGCCAAAAGTTCATCCATGCTCCGTTCAATTACAGGACATCTTAAATTATAATGATAATGAACAACATTGTACTATCTCAAAATGTAAGATTAAAAACTGTAAAACATGTGCAATTTTGATACAGATACGTTCTTTACTAGTAATTTGACAAATAAGACGTATCATACTAGAAGCTATGACGATCTTAATTGTGCTTCTAAAAATCTTGTCTACGGTATAGAATGTAATTTATGTGGCCTTATTTATGTCGGAGAAACTAAAGGGAGACTGAACGAACGAATGAACGGACATTGATCGGGAATCAACACGATGAAATTTCCAACCATTTACCAACATTTTAATCAACCCGATCATTCTATTCTCTCCATGTAAGTACGCATTCTAGAAAAAATATATCATCCTTCTAATAATCCCAACCTAAGTACACCTCTTCGTAGACAAAAAGAAGAATACTGGATACGTAAATTAGGAACAGCAATACCGTATGGTTGTAACGACAAAATCGACAGTATAGGTAATCTATCCAGCCGAAATGCAATGATATAAATGTTATGCGCATTTTTGACAACAATCCTAGACGAAAACGAAGCCATGGCCATGGCCATTATACATCACCAACACTTCATGATGTAACTATACAAGGCCTACTTCCTTTCGTTAGTAAACCTTTAGGATTGCATCACATTCGTACAAAACTTTATTCTTTACCACTTACTAAATTGAATTCTCTGTATAAAACTACTTTAGAAAATACCTGCACTGACCAATCCTCATCTTTATACATTCTTGACGCTGTTATACTTGATATCGGTCAACATAGGTTATTCAACCCTGTTAAAGAACGCGCCAACGTAGAAGAACGCCGTTCGTTTTTACCCATCAAATTTGCTAATAAGGGTTTGGATGCTATTAACGTAGCCAATATCTTGCATCACAAAAATGTAAAAAACAAAATACCCCCATATTTCAAACACACATTAGTCCCGATCATTTCGTACACCTATATACTTCACCAATCGCGTCTAAAATTTTCAACCATAAACGTGTATTGCAAAACCTTACCATCGACGATCTCAAGTCTAAACCACCCGATTGTGCATGTTCTGATTCACCATACATGTATAGTCCCTGTGGTCACGTCATAACGGGAGATTTGAATATCATTGAAAACAAGTCTCTCCGTGATGTCCTTGCAAAAGGGCCTAAATTCCGTGAACCACGTTCCATCAACTGGGAACAAAATTTCAAACTTCTTATGGACGCTGTAGAGAACTACGCCAGAAAATGGATTAAGCGTGAACAAGATGAAGACCTTGATTCCCTTTCGGAGTGGATTAAGGCTGTGAGGTCGATGATTCTTAAACGAATCAATCAGCTACGAGGGTAAATGAGAACTAAAGCATCATCAATTTTCAAAAATGCTGATGTGGCCAGTTACTTGTCCTCCATTCATGACAAATATGTCGTCGTTCCTGCCGATAAGGCCCCAAATAATATCATTTTTATTTGCAAAGATCATTATATAAATTGTTTAAAGAAAGAACTTGGCATTGATAATTCCAACGGCAATCCAACTTACGCAGCTACTACTCTGTCAAAGGAGGAGATATTACAGAACCATAAATCTGTTTTGCTTTCCTTCGGAATTTCCACCAAGGATGAAGACACAGATCTCCCGTCTTTGTACTGGGTACCTAAGTTACATAAATGCCCATACAAAGAAAGATACATCGCTGGATCTGCCAAATGCTCTACATAACCTACATCTAAATTGCTAACATCCATCTTGACAGCTGTTAAAGAGGGCCTTCAAAAATACTGTGATACTTGCTTTTCAAGAAGCGGTGTGAATGAAATGTGGATTTTGAAAAACTCCAAAGGTCTACTTAACATCTTAAACTCTAGATCATTATCACACTGTAACAGCATTAAAACTTTCGACTTCTCCACACTTTACACTACTATTCCTCATGAACAACTAAAATCTCGGCTGAAAGGTTTAATTCATAGATGTTTCTCACGTAAGAACGGTGAACGTAGATATAGGTACATTGTTGTAGGTAGAGAACAAGCCTACTTTGTGAAAAATAACTCCGAATCGGAGAAAAAATATACAGAGGAAGAAGTGATTAAAATGTTAGAGTTTCTGATCGACAATATATTTGTCCAGTTTGGAGGACTTGTTTTTCAACAGACTATCGGAATTCCTAAGGGCACAAACTGTGCGCCTCTCCTAGCCGATCTGTTTCTTCACTCTTATGAAGCTGAATTCATCGAAGGGCTTCTTCAAAATAAAGATAAAAGACTGGCACAATCCTTTAACTTTAGCTTCCGTTATATAGATGATATTTTGTCGCTAATCAACCCTCGCTTTGGTGATTTTCTTCATTTGATCTATCCAAAAGAGCTCGAAATTAAGGATATCACAGACACTTCTACATCAGCCTCGTTCCTTGACCTTCACCTTGAAATTGACAACAGAGGGAGACTTCAAACTAAGCTGTACGACAAACGCGATGACTTCACCTTTCCAATAGTAAACTTCCCTTTTCTTTGTAGTAACATCCCGAAAGCGCCGGCATATGGAGTTTACATCTCCCAGCTCATTCGCTATTCAAGAGCCTGTGTTCGATACAGTGACTTCCTTGATAGAGCCCGGTTGCTCACAAATAGGCTACTTCAACAAGGGTACTTTACCCGAAACTTGAAGTCATCCCTCCAGAAGTTTTACGGTCGACATCATCATCTTGTGGACCGCTATGGGATATCTGTTTCCCACATGACAACATGTCTTTCCCTTTAAAGCTTAATTGTTGTTTCCTCTACCGAATTTGACTTTACTACCGGATTTGACATGTTCAACACGGCGGGTGTCTTATAAGAAGCAGGAGATGCTGACTCTACCGGTGCACCTGATCTCGCTCTTGGTTTTATATTGGGTCTGTGTTGTTCATCTTTGTGTGTAAGTGTCTTCATTTTTCTTTTCTGTGCTGTACCCATGTTGTGTCTTTGTTTTTTTCTGCCTTTTTTGTTTCTGGTGTTGCCATTGTCCTTGGATTGTTCGCTTTTAGATTGACGGTTCGGTTCTCACTTACTTTAAATAAATCCAATAGCAGCAGTAATTATACTCCTTTTCTTGATCTTGATATATCAATAAATCTAGGAAAATTAAACACTAAGGTATATTATAAAAGGGATGATTTCTCCTTCCCTATAGTCAATTTTCCCCATCTCGACGGCGATGTTCCGTTAGCCCCTTCTTACGGGGTCTACATTTCACAACTTGTTCGATATGCACGAGTATATAGTGATGTCTCTGACTTCAACGAGCGAAATCTTTGTCTCACTGAAAAACTTCTGCATCAAGGGTTTAGATATCATAAAGTGATAAAAACATTCTCTAAATTTTATTATAGATACATTGACTTATTAAGAAAATTTGGTTCTACATGCAGGGCTCTTATACATCAGGGCATTTCACATTCAAACTTCTATGGCAATATTATCTACAAAGCGCATAAATTCAAAAATTGTCCTTCAAAACTTATTAATCCGTTGAACAAACTTATTCATAAAGGATATAAATACAGCATTGTTGTTAAATCGTTACTTCTGGTTTTTGTTGGCAAAAATATTGATCATCTCCTAAATGCTTTACACCATAACTAAATTTAAACAATTTTTCATATTTGCAGTATTTGGCATTGCACAATATCATGTTCTTCTTTCATAATTGATGACGCTGTTATACCAAATCTATTTAGAAGTATTTCAATTGAAGTTTCATATGTAAGAAGGCTTGATATCAAAGTCAACGGAAATTATGTCCTTAGCTAGCTGCCAGTAACTGCAAGCGTTTGTCCGGACAGTACCTGTGTGTTTTGTCTTCATGTTTTATGTACTTTATTGTAAGGGTACTCGTCTTGATAAGTTGGACTTTTTTCTAGTTTGATTTTTACTGTGAGTCTTTTTGTGTATTTATTTTTTAGCCATTCACCACACATAGGGAGAGGGTTTGGATCTCAGAAAACGAGTTTAACCCCACCGCAATTTTTGCGCCTGTCCTAAGTCAGGTTTATGTTGGTCATTGACTTGTCCGTGTCTTCTTATAAAATTTTAGTTTCTTGATATTTGGGTTATTGGGTGTGGTTTGTTTCTATTGATTTATCCACTTTTTTACCCTTTTGGGCCATTTAGGGCTTGCTATATGGTGTGAGGTTCCTCCCTGTGTTGAAGACCATACGGTGACCCCTAGATGCTTTGTTTTGGGTAGTTTTAACCTGGATATGGGATGTTGTCTCCTTGACATTTATCCCATTTCCTTTCTTTTTCATATCGATAGGAACTCGGGACAACCGGACTTGGTACAGGCACTAGCAAAAGCCAGCGGTAGGGTTAAACCGGTTTATGGGTATCCAAACCTTATTCAAGTTTAAATCTCAAAACAAGATCTAATAAACAAGAGACTCTCCAGAGCCTATATAGATAACATAGACCATTGTTTTAATAATCTTACAAAATATTCAATCTTTCGTAAAATTATGCAGTCCGCTGAATTTCATCATTTATAAGGTACGAAGATAAAACTAGCAACAATTGAAAGGGGTTCATTAAAGAACTGTTATGATCAATTTAAGGTGCAATTATTCAAGCGTTTTAACTGGATGAGATCTTTGAATACACTGAATGCAGACAGGGGCATCTTTTTACACACCAAACGCGATTTTGAATAAAGGAGGAATTAAAAACACAAAATTAAAAGCGGACCAGTCGAGAACTTATTATCAAATTTGATTACAATTGTTCGATTGGTTTTACAGAAGATCTGTGAATGCAAGTCCAATAGTTCTTATCTTAATAGATGTGTCCCTCTGCTGGCCATATTGAGTGAGGTACGAACTTTGAAAAGGACCACCACTGCACTAATTTGATCAAATCTTGTTGAAATTGTTCTAATGGTTTTAAAGAAGATCTTTGAATTATTTTCCAATAAGTTTTATGAATTACTAAGTTTCATGCTGGCGTCTATCTGGGATGAAGTACGAATATAAAAATCACATAATCTGAAATCGATCACCCAAGGATTATCATGATGAAAATAGAATTGAAACTTTGAATGAATTCCCATAAGGTCATGTATTATACCATGGTCCCCGCTTGTGCCAATCTTGGGAGAAATTATAAATCATGATGAGACCACCCAAGGATTATTATGATCAAATGTTTTTGAAATTGGCCACGTGGTTTCAAACCTCAAGGGTACATGAGAGCCACTGTGGTATTTAATACATCTTTTCGTGTTGACAGACTCACATGCCAAACATCTCAATTCAAGGTCAACAGATAAAAAAAATAATAGCCCAGACAGGCACTGTTTGACATCGAGCACAAAGGTAGAACCTCACACAAATGTCATTATGGTACGCGACCGATATACTCAAATGCTAAATACTTAAGTCTGGGTAAAAAGACAAAATATAGACTGGTCACGAATGTACAAGAAGAAGAAGAAGAATTCAGGAGGGGAGAAATTATGAGAACAGAAAAGAAAACACCAACAATTTTAATGAAATTGTAATCCCAGGCCACAATTAACAAAGACGTCCACAGCAAATCCAAAAAAACGAAAGCCATTACTTCTTTAGGGGTGAATTTAATCTCCTGGTAGTAGTATCTCCTGATTCAAGGAAGAAATTTTTATTTGGTATATATACAGGGTATGGACTGCATTACATTATCTAAGCTTTCGGAACCCATTACAATTTTCTGAAAATTCATTTCTTCTGGAATCAATTCTCGTAGTTTACCATCTTTTCATGCTCATTAATGTATTTATACCAGTAGCATTACATACTTTGATCTTCACACACTGGATTTTACCAATCCAAGCTCTATGTTAATAGTAACTGTATTTAAAAAGCAAAGGTTTGATTACATTTTTTAGAATAATCATGTAATTTTCCAAAAAAATCCGGAATACGTACAATTTCTTTTTGATGAGCTATCAGATTTCTTTTTTTCAGGCATTTTATTTTTCTCACTGGTGGCAATAGCTTGCTTCCTTTTTTCATCTTTCTTTGAAGTCATAAGAAAACTCTGAACTGCAGCATTCAATGCGGCACCTTCAAATATAAATGTATCATCAGTAAATAATGCAGATATCTTACGTTTCGTGTTTGGTTTACAAATTTAAATATATCCCTAATACAAAACCAATTAAAACCCATGGTACCTTCTACTTCTCTAACCCTCAAACAGTACCAAGGTAAAAGTTTGATAAGCTTCTGTGAAGATATTAAGCATTTGGACAATGACGAGGAAAAATCGGTACTACAAACATTTCCAACGAAGACAAAACTAAAGGTGACAAAGTAATACACAAGACAACACATAAAACTAAAGCACTGACAGTGTGAACTCCAACTGAAAACCGGGAGCATCATCAGGTGTTCCGGAAGGGTAAGCATGATCTGCTCAACGCGTGGCACCCTGCACCGAAGAGACATTAGTTGTCCAAATGCGCATATGCAGAAACTAAATTCATGGTAACTTCGGTATTTTGTTATTTATTGTAATGATGCATGCAAGAGATGAAAAAATTTGATAACTATATTCCTCCAATAGTTGTAAGTTTAGTTAAGGTACTAATATTTGTTGCATTATCTTTGCTTTACATTGATTTCAGCTGAGATTTCTTAACAAAGATGTAGTGTTATAATTAATTGACAATCCCCTGGGTCTGCATTACAGATAAAGCCGTCTAAATCCGTCAACTACGCAGTTCTATCCCATATAATCCGATATCTTGTGTATATATAAACGCTGGACACAAACAGACCATTAGATATATATTTTGATGTTTATTTAATTTACACTGCCTAGACCAAATCGACACGCTAGAAAGGTATATAAATATATCTATATATTATGCTTCACTGCTTCAAGTTATTGGTTTCTATTTCATAGTCACATTTTTGGTATTCAAAAATTTACCCCTTTCAAGAAACATCCATTTCCTTTCCTCTGTATCCATTCCTGCACGGCCTAGGTATATCCAAATGCCATCTGTTGATTTTCTAGTTTCTGGGACAGGATCTCCTACTAAGTTCTTAGCTAAGGTAGTTTTCCCAACATTATATGGACCACCTAAATATACACGATTCCAGTAACATTTGTAAGATCCTGCACTTAACATTTCCTTAAACTCCTCTTCTGTCTCTAGTCCAAGAGTTTTTATTTCTGTAAACAAACATCAACAGCAAAATAAAATTATTCAAAGTTTTCATCCATGTTTTTTTTTATTAGCAGCTAACGTACTATGTTACTCCATAACTTAAAGATAATATTAAAGTTTAACCGATATTACCGGATTTTTTTTTGTAAATTGAAGGATTCTTTTCTTATATATTAAAGCCATTTTTCTACCATGAATTTAAAGTAAAATCTCATGTCAATTAAATCTAAACTTACTTTTTCGAATGTCTGACTGAGTGTACAAGTTTTATTATTAATGAATATATAAGAAAAACGTTTTAATTTGTTATGCGAATCTAATTTATATCATTTGCAATAACAAGCTGAAAATTAAATTTAATGATTATCTGCTGCAAAATGTAAAATTAAACACAACCATTAATTACTATACTACTGCTAAATGATTATAAATAATTTATTTGAGTTTGCATTTTTCAAAAGATATTTTGAAATAAGCAATAATATTTGAAAGTCGTTAATAAACTGCTGGTAATCGAAGCAAGCAGAACTGTTGGTTCTGCAAACAAATAAATACGGTTACGAAACAACAGCTTCGTAACGTTATCGTAATTATCTTTTTCATTGTTCTCATATTGCAAAATCAAAAAATGCTATGCTCTCAAGATTTCAAACATACAGACGATGTAGGGCTCTCGCAATATCAATCGTCCCACCAAAAATCAGACGAAATTGTGACACGTTCATTCCCAAC
The DNA here is from genome assembly GCA_002080025.1 of Modiolus philippinarum. Lineage (NCBI taxonomy): Eukaryota > Metazoa > Mollusca > Bivalvia > Mytilida > Modiolidae > Modiolus > Modiolus philippinarum. The sequence goes on along the minus strand of MJUU01004403.1, from coordinate 12,923 downwards.
GTGTATTTGACAAAGATACGGGTTATTTTTTCAATATTTTTTCACTTTCATTATTAGATTATTTCTGCAATTGTTGACTATTGCGGATACATCGTAATTCCATAAGCGTGTAAAAAAAATACAAAAACTGCCAATCTTATTGCTTTAATGCTTGAGGAGATTTGTTCTGATTAAGGATATTGAGAATGCGTGAGTAGAATCGCTTTTTTCATGGATGCAAATGTAGTTGGCACTTACGAGTGCGTTGTATAATCTTGTACATTAATGTATTAACAATGAAGGGATATGGAGTAAATGCAAATGAGACAAAGTCTCTACAAATACATGGTTATTATAAGCAATGGAACAACGCTTTTATTGTTGTTCTTCATCTTGAAGTCACCATGAGACCATATAGTCTTTTTATATAACTAGATTGGTTTTGTCTGTGTCCCACAGTTTGGCCTTTTTGCCTCAAATACTGAATGCATTTCTCAGCAGAGTTTCCCGCATCAAGCCAAATTTTCACACCTTCCAATTCTTACTCTGCAATACTATACATATGAGCTTTCCATTAATATCTTTTTTATTGAATTTATTTGATGTCTAGATTTTTTTCTACCATTTGATAGAGCATCATTTACATGTTCATAAGGAAACATATGTTTTGGGGGAATTTGAATACGACTCATACCTACTTTCATTGGACTTATTTTCGTCGAATTTATGAGTCAAAAGTTTAAAAGTTAATCTTTAAGTCACCAAAATTCAAGGGAAAGGGTACGATGACAGCTAACAACGAGTCTTTAGTAAAAACTGATGTCTAAATTAGATAAAGCATAATGACTACAAAGTCTTTTTTTAACATAAGGGGGTCATTTTGAACCCCCTTGCCATTTCCCTTGAATTCTGGTGAATTGAACACTCATAGATTACTGTAGATAGGGATAATAAGATAACTATAGCTTAAAATATTGTTCACAAATTTAATATGCATGCTGTTAATGAATAATTACAAATATTCCTAGATGAACATATATTTTATCCTAACAAAATCTGATCATCAGGTGAAATCCAATAAAAGAAAGCAAATAAATGTATGGGAACCATATAATGTACTTATTTGCGTAGTTACAGAGAATAACACAATTACGGAACAGATTTGTCATTAACCCAAACCCAAAGGACAAAAAGACAAAGCAGATAAAAAAAATCACTGGAAAAATTGTAAACATCTATGGTCCCGATTTGTTACAGGCATTTAAGCCAACCTCCCTTCTATTCCGGTAAAAGGTTTGAAAAGTTTACTAGAAGAAGGACAACCATTTGGTAGTTGAGGTGTCAAATATCATACGAGGCATTCAAAACAGAAGAGTGGACAAATGAACGAAACAACGACAGATAGAAAGAGAAGCGAATCTTCTCCCACATTCACAATACCATCAGTCAGAATCAATGCCATCAAGCATCAAAACAATAGCATCGACAGTTTTTGTTTTTATTACCGTGATTTTGCAATTCCGACGTATACAAAAAAATCAATCATTACAGAAGGAATCTAACGATGAAAAAATACATAAAAAAAGATAACTCGTATCTTTGTCAAATAAAGAGTGTCACAGTTTTCGTGGGATGATTGATATTACGAGAGCTCTACTTCGTCTACGATAATAAACTATGTATGTTTTACATCCTGAAAGCATTTACCAAAGCATAGCATTCTTTGAATATGTAATATGAGAACAATGAAAAAGATAATACCGATATTTACATGTACTCACGTTGCGAAGGGGTTGCGTATAGTTTCCTCCCTCATAACCGGATACTCTTCTCAAGGATTTCTTTTAAGAACTAAAGGTTCTGCTTGCGTCGATTACAAGCCGTGAACCACCCCTAGATCCCCATGCTAAGAAATTCATAGAAACATTAAATTTGTGAAATGCAAATGTGCAAAACAAATTCTAAACAGATAGGTTACTCTGTAGAAAATGAATCAATGTTACAGACTCTAAGGATTGTTGATACCCACTGAACTTAGCTGAGAACTAATTCGTCAGTTCAACAAAAAGGAATAATCAAAAGACAACAGCAACATCGGAAAAACAAGAAAAAAAAGACCTCACATAAGTACAACACAGAAGGAAAAATGGAGACACACATAACGATGAACAACACCGACCCAATTTAAAATTAGAGGTGAGAACAGTTGTACCCGCAGACACCCACTGTGTTAAACATGTCGATCCAGTACTAGCCAAATCCAGTCGAAAAAAAGACTATACCTGTAAAAGATAAATTAAATCAGCTAAGAGTGGCGCACAGTTGGTTTCCATAGGAATCCCTACTCTCTGTTGGAAAACGCGACCTCCCAATTCGTCAAAAATATGGCGATCAAAAATTCCAACATTTTGATTACGTCAATCTCAGTGTACTTCTTATTTGAATCAGTGTGGTACTTAACAAAATATGCTTTGTCTTTCCCTTCTACTAAAACGCTTTATCTGCGTTCTTCATTTTTAGTGTAGAAACATTTATGTATTAAATCTGCAATTACTGTTTTCAGTTAATTGTGTGGCAGGATTGCATAAAGAGTAGAAAAATCAAAAGTTTGAATGCTATGGCAATCGGTAAGACTGGTTGAGGATAGCTGTTCAAAGAGATCTTCTGGAATTTTTAAGAATCTACATTTAACTCATGCCGCTCGTAGAGTAAGCTTTGTCACAGTAATTTTTGAGGCCATCCTTGACTGCGGTCAACAAAGTAGTGAGGAGCTGTGAAAGAGGTTTAGTGGTGCATCTGGACGACCCCGCAATGAATCTCTGTTTGTATGGATTCTTTTGAAGTTTTGGTACCCAGTAGATGTAAGGGAATTGATTGTTTTCATCATCGGCTCTGATGCCAAAGGATGCTAAAACTTAATTATGATTTTTAACAATCTCGTAACTTCGGTATTGTGTTACTATACCCCCGCTTTAGCGGGCGGTATATAGTGATCATGGTGTCTGTCCGTCCGTTCGTCCGTCCGTCCGTCCGTCCTTCCGTCCGTTCGTTCGTCCGTCCGCCATAGGGTACCTACTTTGTGGCAACAACTCCTCCTAGACCACTTGATGAAATTCAATGAAACTTTCACAGAATGTTCAGTACATGTTGCAATTGTGCACCTGCTATTTGAAAATTTGATTAGATTTTCTTTTCTTGTTTGTTTTTTGTTTTTGTTTTTTGTTTTTTGTTTTTTTTTTTGGTTGATTTTTTTACTCTCGGACATATGGGTACACACTTTGTGGTGACAACTCCTCCTAGACCACTTAAGGAAATTCAACGAAACTTTCACAGAATGATCAGTAGATATTGCCATTGTGCACTAGCTATTAAAAATTTTCATTTGACTTTTATTTGGGGGGGATTTTGCTCTTTGCCATAGGGGTACATACTTTGTGGCAACAACTCCTCCTAGACCACTTGGTGAAATTCAATTAAACGTTTACAGAATGATCAGTAGATATTGCCATTGCGCACTAGATATTTAAAATTTTTATTTGATTTTTTTTTTTTG
>MJUU01004399.1:168090-183192 GCA_002080025.1 Modiolus philippinarum | reverse complement strand
TACCAGACCTTTGCTCTGTAGGGAAAAATGATTAAACTTGTCCATAACAAGGATTGATACGAGAATTTCTTAAATAATTAACTGTCGTGAAAAAAATATTCAATTGACAGACTGGTCAAAATCAATTGCTATCGGGTTTTAAAATGCATGTACCCTGACAAAATTTTATGTACAGATAGATTTTTTAACATACATCATTTATAGACCACTTTAGTAACGATTACTGCGTAAGAAACGATGTCATCCAAAAGGTCTTTCGTTGTTGCCAAGAAAATTATGTTGTCCTGAAACAGCGCCATTTACTTTTTATACCCGGTAATTATCATCACAAGATTTCATTGGTTCAATGGTCAAGTCTACGTATCGATCAGGAAAAAGAGGCGTGTCTTCATTGAAAGAAACCACGTGTATGAGTGAGTAGTAATCGATTTTGTAAACAAAAATGGAAAGTAAAACAGCGAAATATCGTCTTTTTTTAATTTATTGCATCTGAACCGCTACATGTACCCTGCCGAAAATCGGCACATGAAAAGATGATTATTTAAAGAAAAAGCATATTTTTTCTTGTCAATGTCAGGCTATAAGAAACGGTACGATCCACAAGTCTCTATAAGAGGAAAATTATCAAAAATATCATTTTTCTTCTTAAACATGCAAAGTACATTCAATCAAAAACTTTTTGTCATTTGTATATATAGAAGTCTGTCACATGCACATGAAAAAGTAGAATATTTTACATTATAAGTAACTTTTAAAGCACCTAACAACAGACTTAAACAATGTAATCGACCTTTTTATCTTTTCTAAACGAGAGCTCACATTCTTTTATTTAAATACCACTGGATATTGGACTGGTAAGGGGTGATTATAATATGGCTTTACCTGAGAAAATGTTTATAACACAATTGATTACAGAAGTATGAGTAAAATTACCCTTTTGCTCAATTCTTGTTTAGAGCTTTGTGATAGCCCACTGGGTAAGCATTCTAGACAATTATGATTTTAAAATTCAGTACAGAATAGGTATTAAACACAATAATACAAATGCATTATTTCGTATTCCTCATAAAAAATGTACACGTGAAGATTTCAACGAGTGTTTTGTGGCTTCTGTCAGTACCCTTATCCAGTGTTGAATTGAGGAGGGAGGCAGATTGTCGAGAATTTCATCATTCCCACCCAGGAAACTGTCCTACAGTTGTTAAAGCAAATACTGGATTAAAAACATTTTTTTTGTTAATACAGTTACTGAAAATTCTGGTATTTGAAACTTACACATATATAAAAATTGCTGTTCATTTTGGAAAAAATAGAACTTTAAATAGTGATAGAACTATAATTTACTTGCCTTACATATCAGATAATATTCAACAATTGTGTCTTGAATATCATATTTTTGTAAACCAAATTCTGAACCTGGGAAATCACCTAGCTTTGAAACAATTCATATACAGTTCTCCTTTAGAAAGAATTGGCATAGACACTTTTGGTCCATTACGCATCAGTAAACACAGTAATGAATAGATTATTGTTACAGGGGACCATTTTTTTCTAAATATACAGAAGCGTATCCTGTACCTGATCATACAGGTGTTGCAGACAAATTACTAACTGAATTTGAATGTCGTTTTAGGTGTCCTGTCAATTCATCCAAGATAAAGAATTTGAGTCACAACTTTTCAAAATTTTGTGTGACAAATAAGACAAACAAAATACGGGTCCACTCCAAAACACCCTCAAAGCTCCGCTGTAGTTGAGAGATTTAACAGAACTTTGAAACGAACCCTTTCCATATTTATTACTAATTATAGAAATGACTGGGATCACCATTAACCAATGTCATGATGTCCTACCGCAGCACAATCCACACTAGTACCAAATGTATTCCTAATTCTTTAATGCAGGAAAGAGATTATTACAAAAAAATGTAATTGTCCAGCAACTATTATGAATGGTCTGCCGCCTGGAGGACACTTTTGTCCCATTGAATAATTAGAATACGTGAGTACTATTATGGAAGCATATACATTTGTTCATGAAAATACAGGTCCAGCTGCACAAAGACAAAATACTATAAAGACATAAAGTTAAAATCTCCCTCATCTGAACCGAACGGTTGGGTACGGCATTGGTACCCTCCAAAAAACAACCAACCTTAAGGGCTAGGCTGGACCAAACCCTGTCTAGTATGTGAAGATATAAACTACAAAATGCAACGTGACGAACAAACACTATCCATAACTGTGTAAAGTGAAATTTTGTCCTGTGAAATAATGTCCATTTGGACAAAATTTCATAGAAATAGATTATGAAATTGTGTCCTTGCCTGTGAAAACTTGTCCTGGAAAAGACATTTTTCCGTTTGTAATTTTGTCCTATAAGACATTATTTCATGGGATGGTATCATGGAATTATGTCTAGATGGAAGGGAGATTATGTGGGGGACAATATTTCATGCTATGAAATTTTGAACATTAAATGTAACCAATGTTCTAAATCATTATAGTGTCTAAAATTTAAAAGTCACAGCATTGCTGATGAAACTTAATAATAATAAATATGTTAAAAGTAGTATCAAGAACTTATTTATAAGGATAGAAAATAAACAATAATTTGATAAGTGGAAAAAGAGTAAAAACATGAAGAATGCCCAGTGGTATTGTGTCTGTACGACACATTCGATGTTTATGCAAGATTCAAGTTGAAACAGGCTAATATGACCAAGCAAATAGATATTGTTTTTGTAAAAATACACAAAAATTAAAATTCTTATCAAATCATCTGCTAATAAGATACTTTTTAAATACAACTTTTATTAGTACAAACACTTTATCCGTATGTAGACTCTTAAGACAAGCAAACAGGTGAAAGGAAGGACGAATGGAAAAGAATAAAGGAGTATGCCCCATACTTTTGGTAGATGGTGTATAAAATAGAGCAAAGGGATAGCCTCCTACATACTAAAAAATCTTCTTAGAAATCATTTGATCAGCCTTTTGTTAACCCAATCATGTATCTTGTACGGTTATTTACAATGTAACCATTACATTTCAAAAATTTTCAGAATTTGTTTTATTTGGTGACCTCCATTTCAATATGACATTGTGTCCATCATTGTTCACGGCTAAATTTAATTATGAAATAATGGTAATGAATAACTAAATACCGAAGTCACTGTGAAGTCACGAAGACTGGTGGACATTTTTTCACGGCACGGCGAAGGACATTATTTCATAATGAAATTGTGTCCTGGACAAAAATTCATTATGAAATTGTGTTCATGGACATTATTTCATATGAAATTTTGTCCTTTGGACATTATTCCACAGAGGACAAAATTTCATGTTACAACTGTACATGTTGACCATTTGAAGCCTTACGTAGGAAAAACTCTAGAAGTAAATTGGAAAAGTCAAATTGATACTTTACAGCAGTACCTACAAGTTAACCAAAGACAGATACCCGAGAGTTAAAACTCGTACTGGCATAACTGTTAGCCCCCCCCCAAAAAAAAAATCACCTAAAAGTCCAATAACTATTACTGTACTTTTTTATACTCAGTGACGAAAACAAATTTTGTATATATAGTTAATTGTTCATATTTTTACAAGTTATATGTGATGTTTGTTGATTATGCTTATTATACAATATATATAGATCATTGTTTTTATATGAGTTTATTAAAATGTAAAATGAAATTTGATTGTTACATACAATGTATGTTTTGTATAGTTTCAGAATGGAGGGTGCTATAAAAATTCATCCTGGAGATCAGGAGATCCATATTCAACTTATCAGACCCCCTCAGTCACTCCCTTCACCATTAGGGATGTGTTGACCCATAGAAACTTGTACATCAGTGTAAAAATCCAGAAATCTTTGTGAACTACAAAGCCATTGGAATCACGTAAATCAAATACATACAAAGATCTATTCCTGTAGATTGTGTCGAAAAAAGTTTGAAAAGGAGACCAGATGTTCTAGTCACGTAAAACAATTGCATAGGAACGAAAATGTCGCTGATAATCTCCTTACAACATGTAAGAGAAATCCAATTTAAGTTCCTCCTGGTGATGCAATGTGTCCACGTTATTGAACTGCAGAAGAGCGGCTCTACATAACGGAAGAATAGAGATGTTCTAAAATGCTCGCTCGTCACAATTTAGCAGCTCAGCGTAAGATTTGAAGAACACGTTTTGTCAACTTTAAATTTTAATTTAGATTTTATTGATAAATTGATTTCAAGAATGACTTTTAAGTGTCTCCTTTTATTCTTATTTGTATATAGATATGTTATGAATTGTTGAATTCATAGACTTATTATGTGAATGACAATATTTGTTTTACGTAGTTTGTTCATTGTCATATTAGCTTGATTGTTGAATTGGATCAGTCTTGTTTATTGACATTGATTCTAAGGAAGTAGGATTGTACCGAGCCTAAATCTTGTGAAACAGATATTTTACTGTCTTCGTGGACTTAACTTCACAGGTTTGTAAGTCCCATGTACTGAACATATTTAGCTTACCATTTACCCTTTATGGAGTCGTGTTTGGTATATTTGGGGATTTTTTTTTGCATCCGGATCCTTTGTGTGGCAACCTGAAGTGCCCATTATGTTTCATTTCCAATTTGATTTCCTAATGGTAAATATATAACAATGTTTTCGGGTTTTAGAAATTAAATCCGTTTGTACTCGAGATTTTCCTCCATATCCTACGATGTATTTTTTTCTGAATTTTGGCCTGCTGTCTCCGTTAGTATATAAGCAGATTGTTTTCAATGCTTCCGCACTTGGGCTTGGAAGCCAGTCTGCCCTTCCAACTACCCTGCCAAGCTCGAAGAAGCGACTGACAAAGAGGACATGACAGTCTACAATCACGATTACGACCTGTTACTACAAATTAATGGTAGAGAGAATTTTGCTCATTATATAGCTACGGGAACATCTCAAAATCTGTTTTTCAGAAATTGATCATTTATTTTGATTTAATTGTACAACTCTGGACATATTTTTAGTACAGATTTAATCTTCTACTGTCCATTTTGTATTGCACTCATAGAATAAAATATTACACAATTTCGAATAAAATACATGCTCAGCGCAGTGCAGAAACCAGTTCACTTTTTTGGCATCAACTTGCGCCCGATTTTTCAAAGTTGGATAGTTACAGGTACCCTGAAAAGAACGAAAAGGGGCGTTGCACTAGCCATCACATGACCAGGAGAAATCATAAGGAATCCTCTCCTGTTGAGTAAGCATAAATGATTTAAAACTATTCTTTATACAAAAAAATAAAGAAAATCGCTATTTCTTTTGCCAAATAATATCCACAATGGAAAACTGATACAACTGAAAGATTCTAATTTGTCATTTCTGAAGCGGTTTCTTTACATTGTTTTTAGTAACCGTCCTTTTCAATCAGAAGATCGATTACGGAAGTCCAAATATTATTTGTAAGACCATTTCAGGTTTTGATGTAACCATTGCAGTATGTTTTCTTGAATTAATTGATAATATGTTGTTTAAATACCATAATTTACATAATTTTACACACATTTCGGTTCATGGTTTTCCAAATGTTTCGAGTTTATCTGCACTGATGGGACATAAGATGTCGAAATGTGCATATGCAGAACCAATTCACAGTAACCTCGGTATTTTGTTATTTATTGCTGTACATGGCAAAAGACATGTAACATGTTGGATAAATTTTGTCGATTTTATTGTCCTAAAAAGTCGTCCGGTTTTCAGAGTTGAAGTCTAGATGAAATCATAGTTCGAAGGGGACAGCATTCAGAAGAAAAATTAACCATATTTATATAGCTTAACGTTCTTGACCAAACCAATCGATCGGTTTACAGAGTAATCCAGTTTTGAGAGGAACAGAGAGTACAAAGAAGGTTACCCATTTTGTACGTTCAAAACAATTCCACTTTTACTAGACAGTTACATTGTAAACATTAAATAAAAAAACTAAATCTCCTCTGAATATCCTGTTAATAAATTTTAATGGAACGGATTTGTTAAAAGTACTAAATGGAGATATATACAGTCTAACATGATAGTATGCTTAGATATCATGAGGCCTACCGAGGCAGAAAAACACCAAAGGAATCTTACCACATTCTGTTTGCTAAGAATGCCTATAACTTGCATTTCAGGGGAGTTTCACATTATTTACCACAAAGTACTAAGTTTTCACTACTAGGTTGTACTTAATAAATCTACTATTGAATCGTTACGTTTTGCATTATAATCGGTGTGGTTATGTATATAGTTACTTTTTTATTGTTAAAAGTATAATATTTTTTGTTATGTCAAAAACCTATTCAAAATAGCAGGACCATGTTTAACAGTTATTCATATAAAAAAAAATTAAAAAATCACTGAAAGTTGTGGGATGCAAAGGAATTAAACTGTCGACACAGAATATAATCGAAGTTTTTAAAAAGTATATAGAAACTATCGGGGCATGTCATAATTTTACCTCTAACTTCTTTGAAAAACATAGTTACAACTCTTTTATAATAATTGCATCAAACTCAATCAGATATAGACAATCGCTAGGAAGGTTTTACAAATAAGATACATTTAACTCATTTTCTTCCAATCTATCAAAACACTTAGCATCATGTCTATTTTGGCTCATTTCGACACATCTGGTAATAAATACTTCTATTCACAATTCTTAAGTCTTTGATTTCCATATTATTGGATTGTTATGCTGCTGAAGAATGGACAGAATAGGTAAACACAAAATAACAATTATAATAGCTTTGCTTCAATCACAAACGGGTATTGCGGAATGTACAAATTGATGACTTCAAATCAAAACCACCTGATTGTTCTTGTCTCTCTTCCCCATATGTGTATGCTCCTGCTGGTCACGTTAAAACATTTTATCTGCAAAAAACACTTCGTTGACTGCTTAATGAAGGAGTTGGAGATTAACAATTAATTTTGCAACCCCACATATAAACTCTCCACCATAACAAGGGAGGACAAACTCAACAATCACAAATCAGTATTGCCTTCCTTTGGTATCAATTTGAGTGAAGAGAACAACAACCTGCCTTGTATCTACTGAATACCTACATTACATAAATGCCCTAACAAACAGAAATACATTGCTTGGTCTCCCAAATGCACAAAAATCCCTTTCTGTGCTCCTAACTTCATTACTTACTACATTCAAAGATGTCCTAAAGATATATATTAATAAAGTATACTCAACAAGTGGAGTGAATCAGATGTGGATTCTCAAAAACTCAAACGATCTATTGGAATATCTATCTTCAAGTGAACTCAACCACTGCAACAGTGTCAAGACATTTGATTTTTCTACTCTTTATACTACTCTTCCACATAATAAGCTAAAGTCAGTACTCCGGGATTTAAAACATCCGTCTTTCTGTACTAAAAAGAAGATATTAATATTTAGTGATAGGTAAAGATGGGGCCTATTTTGTTAAATATCACGCTGATTCACACAAGAAGTATATAGAGAAGAATGTCATCACGATGCCGGAATTCTTGATTGATAACATATTTGTAGAATTTGGAGGAAAAGATTTCCAGCAGACAATAGGGATACCTATGGGGACTAATTGTGCACCACTTTTAGCAGATTTGTTTTTATTCGTATGAAGCCGGGTTCCTATAAGGGGTAGTTCAGAAAAAAGACAATAAGCAAGTCAAGTCTTTTTATTTTAGTTTTCGTTACATAGATGTTCTTTTATTGAACAATCCTCAATTTAAGGACAATCTTCATCTTATATACCCAAATAAACTCGAAATTAAAGAGACTACTGATACACCATCATCAGCATCTTACCCGGACCTATACCTCTACATTGACAACTCTGATGATTTCCACTTTCCAATAGTGAACTTCACGTTTTGAGCAGTAATATTCCCACATCTCTGGCATATGTCGTGTACATTTCACACCTCATTCGCTATTGCTGGTCTGTAGTTTGTACAGCAATTTTGTCAACAGTGCGAAATTACTGTCTCAAAATCTTATACATCAAGGGTATTTTCAGTCACTGTTGCAATAGTCACTACAGAAGTTTAACAGTCGTTACCACGATTTGACTGACTGTTGCAATGTTTCTATTTCACAAATGAGAATAGATATCTTTTGGTAGATCCAGAGTTTGTTACCGGACTGACTAACACCGAATGTGGCAATCCGGACTTTTCACACTGGCAGTGGTACGGTTGCCACACGTGAAGCAGATCACGTTTGCCCTTCCGGAACACCTGATGATACTCCCCGTTTTCAGTGGGAGTTCATTCTGTCAGTGCTTTAGTTTTTTTGCGTTGTCTTGTAACTCACACTGTCATTCTTTAGTTTCGTCTTCGTTGATGATGTTTATTGTACCGATTTTTACTTGTAATTGTCCGAATACTGAATAGATTAGCAAAAGCTTCAACCTTTTCATTGGTACTGTTTGAGGGATAGAGAAGTAACACGAACCATGGATTTAAATTAGTTTTGTTTAAGGGTTAGAAAATGACATCAACCAATCGGCCTCAAAACAGATGTTTCAACACCATATTATACCTGGCTGTGTGACGGGTGCCATGCATGGAGCAGATCATGCTTACTCTCCGGAGCACTTGATGATACCTCAGTTTTTGTAGGGGTTACACTGCTTTACTTATGTGGCGTTCTTGTTCATTTTTGTTTTTTGTTTTGTCTTTGTCATGCTGTCCCGATTCGTGTTGGATATGAATTGCCGTGATTTTGGATTTATGATTTTAGAATTCCCCCATTCTTCATTATTGCTTCGGTATTCGTTTTCCGATGTATCAAACATCTACACTGAACTTTTATTGAAAATCGCTGCTTTGGGTATTAGGAATGGGGAAGGAATTGCTAACATATAGATGAAATGAAAAATGACCATCAAAAGCTCTTTTGCGACGTTCTTATTCTAGTTGTGGATTTTAAGATTTACTTTAACATATGTGCATTTAAGAATGCATCAACCGGTTACTAAAACTATATTTTCATAGCCTAGGTAGCCAATTGGTCTTAGGCATTGATTGAAATGCACTCAGAAATGAATTAAATTAGCGTCACATCAGCAAAATTTGAGTCCTGCAAGAGACAGATCTCGGAGCAGATCTAGCATTCTTGGACTGATATTAGACTCATGTAAATCGTGATACTATTTATTGATATTAAATAGTCAGACTTCCTCTAAGAACTTGAACCGCCCCTTTTGTGCTTTTTGCTATATTTGTACCCTTTACGGCGTCGGCGACCACCTGAGCTGCTGCTGCTGCTACTGCTACTGCTGCTGCTGCTGCCTCCTGCACGGAAACGGCGTCGGCGACTTCGGCGGCTATGTACTAGAACCGTCCTTGGAGCACTAACGACATGGTGGTGGACATGGTGTGATACTGGAACATGATGAACAACACCGCCCAAAAGTCTGTGTCGGAAAAGTCCACCGCTTACGATCCTTCTGCTTACAACTTTGTGGTGAACAACGGGAGCTGCCACAACTGGACTGACTGCAACTCCTGAGTCCTTCAAAAATGAAAAGATATAACTTCTTAATAATTAGTTAAACAATCAATCAACAGATAATTTTTTTTTAAAATTATAACATAGGAGATAAATATACAAATCTAGATTTTTCCATAAAAAATGTCTGAAGTTATAATTTATATAAATATTTACTGGCTATTAGGAAATACCAAGTCTTGGCTCACTGAGACACAGCTATTTTCGATTGAAAGCGTAGAGTTATCGGGGGACCTTAAATTTGTAAACTTTACACGAAACATGTCTTGTACATTACATGCCGCCAGCTACTTATTACTATTAAAGTTCTATTATATTGAGATCGCAGGACGAGGTCTAGATCAACAATGATTAATAACATTGGACTATTTGATCAAATAATTGTGTAATATTTTCTTAGATGTTAAAATAATATAAATATAGCATGTATTTTACTTTGATATCTGTAACGGTTCATGAGTCAGAAACCAATCTTTCACGAAAAAGATCTTATGATATATGAATATATACAAAATATGACTTTTTGGGATGCATCAGAATACTTCTCTCGAAATGTTAATTTTGAATTTTTTCGCTAATATACTTCCCGAGCCATCTGTTAATGATTTTGTATAAATTTCAACTGCAATAAACGGCAGTAGAATACCGCAGGAACAAAGGAAGTCCAAAGACATGGTAAAAAAAGGCAACATAGAAAAACAAAGACAAAACAAGGACGTGAGACAGCCACAATGCGCAGAAATAAAAAGACGACATTAAGAGCTAAGGCACTCCCATGAAACCGGGAGTGACATCGGGTGCTCAAGAAGGGAAAGCATGTCCTGCTATGCTAGCAGTACCTATCACACTATCAGTGAGTCAAAACAAGGTTGAGTCAGTGAGTCAAAATTGGTTACGTCAAATCTGTGAAGACGTAAAATCTAGCTGAAAATGTGCGTTTTCATTTGGGACATGGACACGTCATATTTTCAATGATGTCATAGAATTTCTGAAGGGATGAAAATAACAAAGGCTGAGCAAACCCCTGACTAAGCAGCTTTTTGGGCCGTTTTTTTTGGCCTTTTTAGAAAAAAAAAATAATATACATGCTCGACACTAACGAATCAACTGTCAAATTTACATTCCATAGGCTGGAGAGGTAGGTAAATTGCTGATTAGAAAGGGAAAGTTCACAATTGGGAAGTTGAAATCATCGGGTTTGTTATAAAGCTTAAATTTCAAACGTCCATCTTTGTCAATGTATATTAAAAGATCTAAGTACGAAACTGAAGTAGGTGTATCAGTAGTCTCTTTAATTGCAAGCTCATTGGGTCAAAAATGGGTCAACAATTGCATTTGACGCTGAAATCTTAAAATCTTTGCTTAAAAAAATATGACTTATAACTGATTTTATTTTGGATTTTAAAGGCCAAGCAAAATAGTTAAAATAATAATGAGAAAAAATCTTCTCTATGGGTATAATGATATAATTCAGGTAAATGTTTCATGATTTTTATAAAGATATTTACAATTGTATGAAATCGACAAAGCACTATCTACATAAAGATATTTACATTTTCTTTCCCCAGCCTTCTCCGAAATCAGCATAAACAGCATCTTCTAACGGATACTTGCCCCTCATTTTCCCGAGCCTTTTCCAAATTAATGATAACCAGTATTTCTATGAAGATGTGTACTCCTCGTTCGTCTTATTAGATATCGATCTTGCCGTTATTTGCATGAAGATTCTTATCCTTAAACTCAAAGCTTTCTGCGAAATCAACATAAAACAGCAACTGCTTAAAGATATATACAAATCGTTTTCCATAGCTTTCACCTTAATCCTCATAACCACGTTAAGATATTTTCTCTTCGGTTCCCAGGAGTCACTGATATCACCATTACCATCATGTTAGCAGAGATATTCACCCCTCGATTTCCACAGCCTTTTCAGAAATTCAGAGATCACCATTGCTACCACATGTATAAAGATGCTTACCCCTCGTCCCCCAAAGCCTTCTAAGAAATAACTATGTCCATTATCTGCATAAAGATATTCACCCCTCGTTTTTTTCAAGCCTTGTCTGATGTCACCACAATGATTATTTTTCACAAAGATTCTTACCCTTTTTTCACTAGCCTTTTCAGAAATCACCATAAATGGTGAATAAAAGGATATGGAGTAAATGCACATGAGACAACGTCTCTACAAATACATGGTAAAAAACAAACAAAGGAACAACGCTTTTATTGTTGTTCTTCATCTTCATCTTCATAAACATTATCTGATAAAGAAACTTACCCAGCGTTCTCCCCAGCCATCACCATATGCGTCTGTAAGAAATAGAACTGTTAACAGGCTGAGCAATTTCTGTCAAAAATGGATTTTTTAATATAAAACAAATCTTTTCTTCGATTGAAGACAAACTGAATGGCATTAAACTTTTGAACAAAATGCATGTAGTTTTACGTCCATATGAAAATTACATGATCTTTTAATGCATCTTTTCATATATATTCCTGTGTATAAAAGTCGCGCTAAAATCGTTAAAATACCCTGTTTATAAATTGGCCTGCAAATAATAAAACACAAAATTACGATTACAAAGGAACATTGCATCTAATTAGCTTTAGTCGCTTTGGGTACGAGGGTTAATTTTGTATATATTTGAAACTAGAAATTTCAGAATAACACATCTTGTTAAATGTGGTCGTGTATTTCCAATAAAAAAAAATTATCAATCAGGTTAAATCACAGGCCGATTTGTGATTTTCATTATAAGAAAAGAATGGAGATCTCCTTTAAACAGGACAAAAAGATTCATCATTGTCGCAGTTTGGTAGTAATTTTTGAAATTTTATATTATCATGATATCATTGTTATCATTAAAATGGAGTAGAGGGTAAAAATTTAACAAATAATTCTGCTCCACGAATCCCCGATAGAAAACTAAAATTGCACATGGTGGGCAGCTAAAATTATAAATTGTAAAAAAGATATTTCGAAATTTGATTCAAAATCAACATAATTAAATAATCTGTCTGTAAAATGCCAATTCCGGCAACAGCGCAAGTACCTAGATAAACAGCCCAAAATTAGTAGATTCTTCAGGCATCCTAGCTATATATTAGTCATCAAATTGAATACTGTATAGGGCTTTATATTCGCGGTACGAAATTTTCGCGGTTTTTAGTGTTGGATTTATTCACGGGGATTTATATTCGCGGATTTTTGGGTTAAGTCATTATGTTCATAATACATTTAGGTATACAGTAAAATATTCGCGGGTATAAATTTTCGCGGTTATCGTTTTAAACGCGAATAGCGCAAAAATTATTACCCCGCGAAATATTACAACCATACAGTATATACACGACATAACTGCAATTAACAATGAGATGCAAAAACTTAAATTTTGAATAGATTTTGTTTCAATGAAAAAAATTAACAGTGATTACTTGACTTAAGTGCCGAAAAAAAATATGTAGATATTGGAATCCTGAAAAAAATGTCCATTTTTTTCGTTAATTTCATCATACTGAGGTTCACCAATTCCCTTGAATGACTCATTTGTGGTTTTGGAATAACGTAACCTGCCAAATTAAAGACAATGGCACATACCGTTCCCTTTTTGATCTTTTGACAACAGTACAGATTATTGCTGACAAAAATATCTTTGAAATTAATTACTTTTACTTCGATAATTTTGTTACTACCCCCATTTCCTTTAAAGAAAAACGATGTAGAAATAAGAAAGTTATAACAGTTTGAAAATTGTATATTTTTTTATCTTTGTCATGAATGTTTATTGCCAACTGAAAATTAAATAATTAGTATTGAAATACATGAATATCACATTACAAATAAGGATCGGGAACCTTCCTGTTATTATTTATGATTAACTAAACACTGCAAATATGTGACATAAGCAGTGAAGGGGTATGGCGTAAATGCACATGTAACAAAGTCTCTACAATAACGTGATAAAACAAAGCAATGGAACGACGCTTTTATTGTTCTTCCTCTTGATGCCACCATGAAGAATTCAACAATAAGCTTTTGCTCATACCTCATAGTACTGTGGAAGTACTTTTATTCGTGGACATCAATTTTTGTGGTTTTGATAAATATCCCTATTTCGTTGGCACTTAAATTCGTGGTTTTGAATTCAATACATTAAGCTCCATGCAAAAAAAGACATTTCGGTGGGAACTTAATTTCGTGGTTTTAGCCAACCACGAAATCAACGAAAATTGGAACCCCACGAACAACAGTATTTTCACAGTAAGTTAAAAAAAAACAAAACGGCCTTTAGCACTGGTTTCAGTGGAAATAATTGCTAATTGTCGTGTCACGCGACATCCATGCTCAAAATTATGTTAATGTTGATATATTCAATTATCTTAATCTACGTTTAGTTTCTGAAAATGTTGCAAATCAAACCATAGTGGACCGTGTATTTTAAAAGAAACTGCAATTACATCATTTTTTAAAAAAAATACTTACAGATACTTGTAATTGAAATAAAATGCAATTGCAATTACTTTCAATTTCTTGATTGAAATTACTGATTCGATTACCCCACCCATGTGCATACAATTAAGTTCCTAAATCGATAATTTTCATTAAATTTTAACTGTGTTTCGCTACAAGTGTGAAATAGTTGAAAAATGTGATCAAAAATAAATAGATGTGTACCAAGAAAACAGCAAAATGAACCAAATTTTCTACTTACTGGACGATGCTGCGAACAGCATCAACAAACAAACAGCAGCTATCATTTTGTTGCCTTCTGTAAAGACTGATTACAGAATAACGAATGGCATGTCTTATATATCTTATATACTATGATATATAATAAAACAGGTGTGAACAGGTGTTCATCACATACAGGATTAATACGACTTGTGTATTTTACTTGAAAAATATAGCATTCCGTGCATTTTCCTAGTTTTTTCTTATCCCACTTCTATGATAAAAGTAATGTTAATATGCTAAAATCACATGTAAAAATATTGTCAACAAATTCCTTTTCATGTTTGTACTCTGTGATTATTTATATTCAAAAAAAAAGAAAAGCACCGTGTAAAGTATGTGTCACAAAGGTCGTATTTTATATGTAATAAAGGTCGTTAAGTATATTCTTTAGTTGTTGAACTCATATGTTTATTATATACTTCTGCAGTACATATATTCGCATGTTTATTATACTACAAGGAAACGGGACAGTGAAAGGAGAGGTTTGGGTATCCATAAACCAACCGGTTTACCCCTTCCACTAGCTTTTGCTAGTGCCAGTACCAAGCCTGTCTGTCCTGAGTTCCTATCGTTGTTTACGATTTTCTTTTGCTTTTTTGTGTGTGTTCCTTGGTAAATTGTGGCACATGACTGTGTGTTTCGGATATTGTAGTTGTTTCCTGTTATCTTTTTATTCTATATACCTAGCCCGCTCAATTTGTAAGATGTTTATATTTGTAAGATGCTTTATTTTGGGTCATTTTAACCTGGATATGGGATGTTGTCTCCTTGACATTTACCCCATTTCCTTTCTTTTTCATATATATATATATATATATA
>MJUU01004399.1:147563-167424 GCA_002080025.1 Modiolus philippinarum | reverse complement strand
TTGCAAATTGTTGCATGTAATTATAATTTTCAGCCATTGTAGTCGTTTCCTGTTATCCATTTTTTAACATTAACCCTACCACTGGTTTTTTGTAAGTGCCGGTGTTACATACTAGTCTTTCCCCCATATTAGGATTTCCCCCCGGAAAAATGAGTATAAACTCAGATTTCCCCCCCAGAAAAATTAGTATATACTGGATTTTCCCCCGGGGAAAAATGAGTATATACTAGAATTTCCCTCTACGGAAAATCTGGTATGTGTATACACATACTAGTTTTTCCACCATACTAGAATTTCCCCCTTTATAAATAAGAAACTTGTAAACGGCAGATAAGATATCGATGTCGAATTTATCTTTTATTTCTTCATGAAACACTTAAATGAAAGCAAGATAGCAAAGAACAATGTACAAAACGAAAAGCAAGGAAAGGATATATATATGTCAAGTTTAAACCGGTTTTGACCCGTTAGATAAATTTTCTTTATTCAACGTATGTTGAATAAAGCCCCATGCGATTTCCCGCCAAATATATTCGGAATACAATGCTCGGTGTTTATCATTGATCATTAGAGAAAAAGATTACACCTTTTTATCCCGATTATTACCATATTTTATCCACTCTCGATAGTTAAATTTAAAAATATTAAAATGCTCGGCAAGCCTCGCAATTAAAATTTTTAAATTTAACTATCTCAAGTGGATAAAATATGGTAATGAACGGGATCTTGTGGTGTAATCTATATATACTTCTGAAATTCAGCCCTACAGTGTTTGATCTGCAAAGTGTAAGGACTAACAGAAAAGACTTCCATTACAAAGTATGTATATCAGCTGCATATAAATAATTGCAGTGAACTTAGGAACATGTTTAACTCCGCTGTACTTAAGAATGTTGCAGGTTCAGGAAATAATAAATTAATTTAAAAGTCTAATGTAAGAACCATTACGGGGTTAAAATTAGAACACGAAATCACCTCCCAAGACAGGGGCTCTGTGAAAAATCGAGACAGTAACAGCAAAATTACCTCAACAACCAAGCCCCATGGTTGGAAGGGATTTCACTTTTCATATCGGAAACTTTAACATTTGTAGATTTTAACGTTAGGCCCATATATATTTCACAGGGTGAAAAAAGCGTCAAAATTTTGGAATTGATGAAAATTTAAACTTGGAAATTCCAATCTCTCGTTTGTCATCACTTTATGATAGTTGTAAACTTTTATTTAAAGGTGTTCTACAATCGCAAGATAGTTCTTACGATCTTTGAAGTGCCCATTTTGTCCGGTGTTATGTTTACATTTCCCTTGGTTGAAAAAGCTTTAAATGAGCCATACATTAAAATTTACATAGGATAGTTATCTTCTATCAGTGACATTTACAGGTTTTGGCAATAAAAATGTACAAGAAAAAACAAGATTAAAGTAGGACCATTTTGTCTATACAGTTCGTACTGACAAGTGACAATTAAATTTTAACAATTTAGATAAGTTTCTAATCAGTTGATCGCATGGCATCCTTGACTACATCTGGTTAATTTCATTGATTGAAACATTTTATTGCTGAAGATGACACGAAATGATTATTTATAACTCCTATGTAAATCAGATATAGTGAGTCTCTTATCATATTCTCGGGACATACGTCCCCCGATAAGAGATACTTATACTTATGGAAATAAGTTTCAGACGTTTCTTCAAACACATGGCCTATTACAATTCATTTAAGCGGCAAAGGCCCATTTACGTTGAATGAAATCTTGTGAAAAAAGTATCGTTACAAAATAGTTCAAATAGAACTGTCATAGTGTGGACCTCCTAGAGAGAATCATGTCAGTTGATTTCATAAAAAAAATAACTAAATACCGAAGTTACTGTGAATTTTGATTCTGCATATGCGCATTTCGACAACTTATGTCTCTTCAGTGCAGATAAAATCTAAACGTTTGGAAGACCGTATAGTCAAAGATGTTTAAAAACTGATAGAGAACAAATTACCAAATATGATTTCTCTTTATATTAAAAAAAATTCAACTATATACCATATTTATCTATCCGTATAATACGGAAGCGCATTGAAGCCACATAAAAAAATTTCCTAATTATGAGAAATTAATCTAATAATTCAGAACAATTATTTCATAATTAAGATAATTTTCTCATGAGTATGACATACCATTTCATAATTATGAGATATTATTCCATTATTACGAGATAGTATCTCATAAAAATGAGTTAATAAGTCATATTTGTGAGATAATTATCTCATGAAAGATAGTAACTCATAATTATGAAATATATCTCATAATTATGAAATAACATCGCATTATTATGAGATTTATCGCATAATTATGAAATAATTATTTCATTATAATGACTTTTATCTCATAATTATGAAATGATTATTCAATATTATGAGATGTTATCTCATACTTATGAAATATTATATCATAATCACGAAATATTTTTTTTCTTTATATGGCATCAATACCCTTCCGTAGTATAAGAATTTCAAGGAAATTGGCTGAGCGAATCTTTTCCGATTGTTGGCTTGTGATTATTAAGGGCTTGCTTCACTCTAACTATATCAATTTTTCAAAAGCCATGCATCCCTTATGCACACATTTCTAAACTAGAACCGCAGAGGCGGAGATCGTCACTTATCTGGGCTCTTCAGATAAGCATTCATATATGATGACCCCCGAAAAAATCGTTGATATAGTTTTGGAGGTGATGAACAAATTATCTTTTTACCAAAGATTCCATTTTAAACTATATGCAATGCTCAAATTTTAACTATACCGAATGCTGAAGGCCATGTTTGTTGTCAGATCATAACGAAATAATGACCCTTTGCTGTGTAAATTTTGGCCTGATAATTTCAAATATGAATATACTATCATACTTTTCATCTTTTTTTCTTTTGTTTTGTAATTTCCAAATGTTACTCTGACCACCAGTTTATAGTGCGCACATCTCACTATATGACTTGATGAGTGCTCTGTGTTTGTCTAGATCGGTGTTGTTATGAGCCACTTTTTACTATTTTGGAGGCCATTTAGGACTTGCTATATGGTGTAAGGTTCCTCACTGTGTTGAAGACCGTACGGTGACACCTTGATGCTTTGTTTTGGGTCGTTTTAACCTAGAGATGGAATGTTGTTCCCTTGACATTTACCCCATTTCCATTCTTTTTCATACTAGTTTCATACACTAGTGCTTTTGTCAGGCAACGGACGACAGTGCTTGTAAGAGCAAGTTGCCAGTTTAATTTATGTTTGTTGACGATCGCGCATTATTAACCAGTAAAGACAAGGATATAGCGTCGTTCGACATATAGCAATGAATACCACTCAAACCGATGAGAGGGGCTGTTTTAAACTTACATTGAAGCATGAGTAAAAATATTTTTTGAAAACCTCATAGTGACTTCAAGATGAAGAGCAACAATAAATGTTGGTTTTTACCATGTATTTGTAGACTCATGTGCAGTAACTCCGTATCTTTTCATTGTTTATTCGTTAACTTCAACAGTCCAAAATATATTCATCCCTAAGTGTCCAATTAAAATGTGGTCTGCACTTTACCCATGTTTTTTTGGGGAATCTGAACAAAATTTGTAATCTTTTGTGTATAGGACATAGCAAACACTTCTTTGGTAGAAATTAGTTCAGTAGTAATTCTATATCAGAAATAATGAGAGAAATGTTACACCCCAGCCATTTTACCATTGTATCTTTTTTGGCAAAAGTCAAGTAGCTAGCCATTATTGTAAAAACATTAAATGAGACATTGTCTAGTCGTAATATTAACAAAAAACTACGATGATTTTTGTGATTGTCGAATTAATATCAAATAATAAATGAACCTGGACATGTATTTAGATTGGAATTATTAAATGTAATAGGTTTTGAATTAATTTTTACATTAATTGCTGCATATGCAGTGAATTTATTTCGCAAAAAGCCCAGGGGGAAATTCTAGTATGAATTTGGATAAAGGGAGAAAATCAAGTATATACTCATTTTCTCCCCTCAAATTCAGGGGAGAAAAAAAGAGTATATACTCATTTTCCGGGGGAAAGACCAGTATATACTCATCTTTCCGGGGGGAATGAGTAGGGGGGAAATCTAGTATGTGACACCGGTACCAAGTCCGGCTATCCCGAGTTCCTATCGTTATTTATGTTTGTCTCTTGCTTTCATTATTGTTTTTCTGGTGCATTTTGCTTGTAAATGTGGCATGTGATTGTAGTTCCTGGCCATTGTAGGTGTTTACTGTTATCCTGTTTTTGTAGCTTGATGAAAAATATTTATAGGAACTAAGAATGACCGAAATGGCAATTAACCACATTCGTATTGTGAGTTGATCTTGTATAATGGAGATAGCATAACGGTATTTTAAAATGATAATTTTCTTATTTAAGAATTCTTTGATTTTATATTGAGTTCCTCAACCGTAATCGTTGTTAATTTGTGCTATTGTACATTTATTAAATTTTTCATTTACATGTATTAATTTTTATTATTAAACTTAATATGCTCCGAAACATAATGTTCTTAAAAGTGCTACAAAATCTTGAATAAAGAGATCAGATAGAAAAAAGTAGGGAAACGGGGAATGTGTCAAAAGCAACGACCAAAAGGGGAGTAATAACAACTCAAAGCCACCATGAGATCTTCAATGAACGGTGAGAAAACCCCACACCCAACGGCATGTCGGAGTCGGCCCCTGAACAAAGAGTAATCAAGTTCAGCGAAATAAACATCATCCTAGACTCCTATAGACATAAAGTAAACTAACTAGAAAAAAAAGACAAGACACACAAAGGCTTAGTTTGCAGGGAATTCAGCCATCTGTTTCACTGTTGCGAATTAGCAAATGTGTTTACAATTTTTAAGGGAGGATGGCACAAGCCAGTCTCGATGTTGTCATTAATTTTCTTAACGTAGAAAAAATACATGTTTTGGTACACTTTATCAAAATTAAGGGCACATTGAAGATTAAACAGTGAATGGCGATGGTAGGCACTTTTTTCGATGAATTAAACATTTGTAAAAATTGAAATTAAATGAAAATTTAAAATTTAAAAAAAAATAAAAATGGTATTATTACTTATATGAAAGTGAGTAATCGCTTTATTTTGTTATCAATAATATGTACTTTGATTGGTTATATATCAATTCCGATTTTGAAAAGACCTTTCCAAGCGAACTGTATATTTTAATTGATGCTTCTTTCACCCTACTTTGAATTGATTAGCATTGGATGCATATTAAACTTACAAACTTACAAGTATGTGTACATGCATACTAAAGTAGTATTTGTAACGTCGCGTTCAAACCTAAAACGTATCGAAAGTGTTGTTAAATTATCTCCCTTGTTCATGTTTCCTGCCGAGTGTCATAATTATATTTCCATCTCTAGAGTGAATGTTATTCTCAGTCAGTAATAGCATGTTATTCATAACGTCAAATTACCTGGCCATCTACTCACTATGTCATCAGAAAGACATTTCATGTTTTTGTCAAAATATCGTCTTCTTTTCATATACTTAATGAAAATATTTACTTTATTAATTTTACTTCATAATGACCTTCAGTTTTCAGGTAAGAAGAGTACCAAGCGGGCTGATATAATTACTTTCGGAATTTATCACATGCCCGTCAGTTGATGCACATATCACTTCGTTTATTTCCGGAAAGTTGTAAATAATCGTCATGGCAGACGACAATAACGACACTGTCGACTTCATAAACTCTACGAAAAATGCGAACAGAGTTAGAAAAACAACTAGTGATGTCAATATTTTTAAAAAGTGGATGGAATACATCGGCAAATGAATACCGAAGCAAGAACGAGGAAAGGGGAAATTCTAAAATCATAAATCCAAACTCACGGCAATTCACAGCAACACGAATTGAGACAGTATGACAAAGACAAAACAAATAAACAAAAAAGAACAAGAACGTCAAAAAATTAAAGCACTAGCAGTGTGAACCCCTATAAAAACTGAGATATCATCAGGTGCTCTGGAAGGGTAAGCATGATCTGCTCCACGAGTGGCACCCGTCATTATGGAAAAGAATAACGAATTACCAAATTGAGAGGAAATCCTAGCCGTGGAGTTAGATAAAGTATTTGCAAGATTCTTCATGCTTTAGATAAAGTGTTTGCAAGATTCTTCATGCTTTAGATAAAGTGTTTGCAAGATTCTTCATGCTTTTGAAGAAAGAAGATGGGTCGCCATAAGAACCGACAACAGAAAGGTCGTGCCAGAGCAGCATTGCTAGATATCTTGTTGAAAAAAGATGTATTAATATAAAGTTGGACAAAGAGTTTCACCATTCCCGTGAAGTGATATCAGCTAAGTTGAAAGAGCTGAAGTCAATGGGACTAGGGGCAAAAAAAGGAGAGCAGAGCCTTTTACCAGTTAGGAGATAAACATATTATACGACAAGCAATTTCTAGGTGCAGGTAAAACATTTTGATATTTTATTATTATAATTATTATCATTGTTTTTTTTTCCTTAAAATTGAGCCACAGATCAAGACATTTGTCAGTTAATAGCTCTCGTCAACAAATGATAAAATGAGGGTGGTACGGGGTTATTTTCGTGCAACGCGTTTGCCGTTTTTTATTTATTGTGTTGCCGTGTTTCATGCAAACCAACAAAGGGCATTGTGCAAGCCAATTTCTATTTTTTCATGCCTCATGTTGTGACATTTTATTTCTCGTATGCCCGCGCATGGTATGAGTTGCATCTGCCCGTACTGTCACGATAAAGTTGGCATGTTGGCGCTAATAAAAGACCAATCAAATCCCACATCGCTTTATAAAACTTGTATTTTATATTTGTCCAGTTTGGAGGATTTGTTTTTCAACAGACCATCGGAATTCCAATAGCCACAAACTGTGCACCTCTTTTAGCCGATCTCTTTCTCCACTCTTATGAGGCAGAATTCATTAAAGTGCTTCATCAAATAAGACAAAAAACTGGCCCAGTCCTTTAATTTCAGCTTCCGTTATATAGATGATATTTTATCACTAAACAACCCTCGCTTTGGTGATTTTCTTCATTTTATTTATCCAGAATAGTTTGAAATTAAGGATACTACATATACTTTCACATCGGCCTCGTTCCTTGACCTATATCTTGAAATTGACAACAAAGGTACATTACAAACTAGGTTGTATGACAAACGCGATGACTTCACTTTTCCAATGGTCAACTTCCCTTTTCTTTGTTGCAATATTTCAAAAGCACCAGCATATGGAGTTTACATCTCACAACTCATTCGCTACTCAAGGGCTTGTGGTCGTTACAGTGACTTCCTTGTTTGAGCCCAGTTGCTTACAAATAAACAAGGTTACGTTACCAAAAACTTAAATTCATCACTACAAGAGTATAACTGCCGACATCACGATCTTGTGGATAGTTACGGGATATCTGTTACAGATCTTTCCCTCTACAACTAAAGATTGTTTTTCCCTCTATCGGATTTGACTTTACTACCGGATTTGACATGTTCAGCACGGCGGGTGTCTCATAAGAAGCAGGAGATGCTTACTGTACCGGTATATCTGATTTATTGGGTCCGTGTTGTTCATCTGTATGTGTGTCTTCATTTTATTTTTTTTGTCCCGTACTCAAGTGGTCTCCTTGTTTCTTAGTGTTCCCGCTGTTGCCTTTGTCCGTGGATTGTTCGTTCTTTTGACTGACGGTTCGGTTCTCACTTCATTTACTTGGCAGGTTTTTCGTTTTAAAATTTAAAACAAATAAACTACCTCGAGTATAGAAATGTCGCGTTTCAATCGATGCAATCGGTAAGTATACTGCACAAAAAGTTGAGCAACACATTGTCAGCTGTTTTCTCTTTTAGTAAAAATACTCAATGCTGATAAATTCTGATCTCAAATACGAATTACCGATATCTTCTTTCATTTTGTCAGGCAGTGGGTACAATAAGTCCGATTGAAATTATGGACCGGAAACTGACACGGTGTTTGGTCGTATAGGCGATTTTTTTCTATTGTCCAAAAGAAAGCGGAAGGATCACTTCACGGTCACCTCCTAACATAATACGTTCTTGTAATCAAAACATTTTGCACGCTTTCGTTGCATAAACAGACAATCTAGCATTTTTTTTCTTTTTGCATATCCCACTTAAAATGATTTCCTTTTTGGACGGAGTTTGCAAAAGTAAATGCAATATATTCAGAATGTATGGACTGATGTAATGATAATAATAGGCCGAATTCAAATCTAACTAATAAATGTAAAATAAAATAAAATAAAATAAAATTTAATCTATGAAAATAGATTTAGTATCCTACCAACTCTTCTGATTTTCACACTAAGTTTTCCAAAACTTTTTATAGGTGTCATGATACGCTATTCAATGCACATGATCTATACATAAGAAGTCGGGATAAAATTAGTTGACGTGTTGTTAAGTGTTCAAATCTTGGGTCAAAGGGAACAGCCCAAAAATGTGAGCCGTGTCTTAAAAGACTATAAGACTGGAAGCACTTTGGACAGGCCAACCTAATGACATGCACGTTATTGTTTTCTTAAACGCCTTTTCCGATGAAATTCAACGAGAGTTTCTCATGCAAAAAACTTAATTTTCTTGTTCATTTTGCGTGAACACTCGACATGAGAAATCTAACAAACCTTGAACTCTTACGATGATGACTTATTCTCATGTGTACACTTTAATTACAGTAACTATTATCTAAATTTATGTAAATTCTAAAACCGCAGGATTAACTCCCACCATCGTAGTTTTGTCCTTAGCTATATTTGATATTACTGGTTGTTCGGGTTTCGTGATGCATTTAAACATTTTTTTGAAATTATGGATTTCCTTTGTTTGGGTTCTTGCTGCTGATGAGGAATAAATTTCCGAAATGGCCATACAGCTCATTAAAATTAGTGCAGTTGGAGTTAACATATGTGTTATGGTCTCATGTTCATTTACTCCATATCCTTTCGTAAAATATTATACAAATATAAAGATTACCATTACAATTGTCAGCTTTCTATTTATACTATTCATCATCGAAAAGGTTGGATTTCTGGTTTTGGCTGTGTCATATAGTACCTCTGTCTTTATTTTGTCTATCTTGTCTTTGTCTTAAAGTAGAAAGCTGTTAAACCACAAACTATTGCATCATTTCTACTCCCGTCTTCCTTACTTTATAATTCAATTGTAAATTTTTGCATTGCTTGTATAATGTTAACGCCATCACTGCCTTGACATTTTGTATTTCATATTATCTTGTGTTTTTAATATAATATAGGGTCCCCAATAGTAAGTTTTCTTATTTCTATGTAAAGGTATAAACGAGACAGACCATTACTCTGAAGCGGGACAAAACATTATCTAATGTTACTTAAAACATAAATTTCACAATGTCATTTTCTCAACCCATATCAAAAAATTTCAACCGGACTAAACCAATTAAAGGCGAACTCAGATTTAACATTTTTCCTAGAAATCGACTAATAAGGGATGGGGGTTAGATCAACGTGTTCCATGATAATTTGTTATTGCGTGTTCCTCCAGAGTCTATATATGTATATATACATGTAGCTTAACTGCGGCAACATAAATCAGAACTCTAATGCAACCATTATGTCACAGATAATTTGATTAGTCCAAACTGATTGTCAATTGCACTATGTTCATTCCTCGGACAAAGTAGGTTACCTGTGTAGTCCAGTTCCTTATCAACTTATAACTATTAGTATGAATAAGACATTACTTCTTTGATTACATAAGAATCGCAATGAGAGCACATAGTTTATATGTCCTGGGCTGCCAATCTTGATTTCACTGTCAAAAATATCTGTTTACAGACTCCGCTACTCGTCACCTGTAAATTAATTTTACAATATTACTCCAAATTAGATGCATGGGGACATATAAACTGTTGATGATTAAATTATTGCGTGAAGATTTTCACTATCGGTCAAGGGCGAATCGATGAGATCATTGTTATAGTATAAACAATAGTGGCGATCCCGATGAAGAAATTATCAATGTAATAAAATCAAATTTTTTTTTTCAGTAATAATGATCTTTTTTAACAATCGATTGCATATATTGCTTGACTATAATAATGATCTCGTGATAATAGTGATTTAAACAACACGTCATTTCATGTGAAATTAAACATTCAAATTCAAATATTTTTTATTTAAACTAACATAGAAGTTTGTTACAATTACAAAGTTCCCTGTCCTCAGTTCTAATGACCATTTTATAAAAAGAAATTCAAAGTCAATTGATTAAAATATTGCGGAATAAAAACCAGTCCGTTAACGAATCTGAATAGTCAAACGACTTTTACTTCTTTTGGCGTATGATTTGGCCCCCGGTGAGACTGAGGACTGTTTAACTACCAGTGCACCTGATCTCACCCATGGTTTTTATTGGCTCCGTGTTGTTCATCGTTGTGTGTGTGTGTGTTCACTTTTCTTTTCTGTGCCGTAGACATGTTGTGTCTGTTTTTTTTTTCTTTTTGATGTTGCCATTGTCCTTGGATTGTTCGTTTTGGATTGACGGTTCGGTTTTCTCTTACTTTGCTGTAGATTTAACAGCCAATACTATAACATCATGGTGGAATTGAATAAGATACAAAAAATACCGAAGTTGCAAAAAAACAGTAAATTTCGTTAAGGTGTACACGTGTTTCGAGAAGAAACCTCTCAGTAGCATTAAAATCAAATAATATGGAAAGCCTTAATCCAAAAGCAGCCCAAAAAGAAGTACTCAGTTCCAAAAATATCGAAATAGGGAGCCAAATACAGTATCAAGGACATCTACCGAGTGCAATACACGGAATGAAACTTCAGTATTTTTAAATTTTTAATAGAATTTTGATAAAACAGTTAATTTCTATAGCACACAAGGTAAGAGTTATTTTTTCGAAGATTTCGTTCCTAAGGGTTGTTCAACGAAATATAAATGTCATTCAGTTTACAGACGCGGAATATAGCGAAACGTAGCCTGGGTGTTTATTTTATTTCTTTCGGCTTCGCATCAGGAAATGTTACTAAAAATGTACAGAATATGACACTCTATATGCCCACTCTGTGTAATCTGACTAACATAATATTATAATTAACACTAACATGACAAAATACATTGGCATGAATCGATTCCCTAAGACATAGCTGTCAAGATTTAAAGCAAAATATTAATAACATTGTAAAGAAAATCATAGAAAATGAAGAAACTTTTTCCTAAGCTCCGATTTCTGACAGGGCTGTGGACAAAGTCGCCTTTTAAAAAGGTTATAGCTCTTCTGTTAAATTTGCGAGGTTTTTATTAAGGTATCAACAGTTGATTTTCACCTAAGTTGGTATGGAATTTACTTGTTTTCGGTTTTTGATAAGCTGTTTCAATTCAAAACGTTCTGTTTCAGATTATTTTTGTCCCTTAATCCCGAGGCCAACAAAACAGAAAAACACCCCTACCCAACGCACGCAAAAAAAAAATAGATGGTGCACAATGTCAATTTGTACTGAACAAGCTTTGAAAGTTTCATTGAATTTCATTAAATGGTCTCGTAGGTACCCTATGGCGGACGGAAGAACGAACGCACGGACGGACATACACCATGATCACTATATATTTTCCGCTAAAGCGGGGTTGTATAAAAATTCAATATCTCAGGAAAGGGTATAGTGTTTTTTCTCTATTTTTTTTCATTTGCATCCAGTTTAGAAATGTATGTTCCATTTTTGACAGTGTTTATTGAATTTCAAATTGTTGCGATGTAAATTTCGAAGTTGTCATGTCATTTGTACGAAGTTGTGTGGTTTTCTGACGTTCAGCATTGTGACACGATGTTACTTGCTTTGTAATGTCAAGGGATGTCATTTGAGTGAATCTCACACATGTATCACACTCAGAATTTATGCTTCCTTAATGTTTAGAAATGTGAAAAAATGTACATACACAGTACATTAGCTATGAACGTTTACTGTGTTACAGTAAACCTACAACAGAACATTACGAGACTGGCATTAAGGAATCCATGTTAAATGGGGGTAACAGCACAATTACCAAACCCAATTGTGAATCATCGGAAAATTTGGCGACCGCAATCGTCCTGCCTTGCAAAAAATTTGTTTTTAATAATATTATCGGTAATTCATGGTGAACTAGCGAATAACGATGAATACACTCGAAAAGTTTCACCGACTTGACTGAGGTATCAAACCAGTGGTAGCCTATCTTGACAGCGCATTTGGAACTTTATCTCAATACAAATCCATAGAATATTAACTTAAAAATTTATTAATTGATTGATTATTGTTTAGCATCTACTCAGCAATATTTCAGCTATATCAAGGCGAGAACAAGTTTGGGTTTTGGAAAGAGTTATGAAACTGGAAATTCTGACTGCCACTGAAAAAGAAGGGTAAAATCGAAAGGAACAAGGACTTTAGCCTTTTAGTCGATCCCCTATAGACCGCTCAAAAACCTTGCTACAAGGGTTCTTTAAAATAAAAGAAGGGTGACATTTCTTCCAGTACGTCGACCTGAGTTAACATCCCATCCGAAAGATGGGGTATGTATTCATTCATCCCACACAGCCACGGACATCCAGTTTTTTGGAAGTGTTCTATATCGCAGCCTCCATTCTGTGTCATATTTCCATATCCCGGGGTTCCCCCTAGGGAACAGCCGCGTCTAAGAGGGTTCATACCCCAAAAGCCGGAGACACTATGTCCTTTTTCTATATCGTAAGGTTCCCTCGAGGAGAATTTTTAAATTGAAAATTTAAACACTAAAACAACATTATTGAACAGCAACACATGAGAATACATGTAATTAACAAAACAAAAGAAAAATTACAATAACAATGTCTAATTATGAAAACAAAAATATGCGGCTTAACAGCCCTCATTTAATCAACATTAATGAAGTTTTGAGGCAGTCTGCGCTTGCAAAGGAGTACCAATGCATCGATTTCCATGAGTGTATTCCCTTGGTGATAGGTCCATTTAGGCATGCAATGCCGCATTTGGCGAACCAAAATCCTGCTGCACGTGTGAAAGCACAGTTACCAAACCATTCATCATTGTCTTGGTCCTTGGTAGTAAACATCTTTCCATTTTGCTCCTCCAAAGAATCTGCAATAATTATTTATGAAAGCTTATGAAATAAAATACCGGTAGTATTTTACAAGCAGCACAACATGTTCAGTATAGTTTTGTAGTGGAAATGGTTTTTCTAGATATCAATCATTCTTAATTTGGTAAAACACTTAATTATAGATTTATACAAATATATAACAACTACATGTGCGTTTGAAAAAAGCGTTAAACTAAATCATGTAAATAAAGGAAAGGACATATCTGACTAGGTAGAAATTGACATGGGTTTGTATATCCGAATCTTCATATTCTAATTTTCGAACTCAATGTAACTGGCAGAAAAAATATAGTAATGCTTCTTTTGATATTTTGAAGTGTTTCAATTCTCATAAAATTCTTATCAAGCGCCTTAATACGCGTACCTAAGTTTTTTTCTGAATTATGTACATGGCAATCAGAGCTTTGCATTACTCATTATTTCCAGAATAAGTACTGAGATATCGAATAGAATGTATACTTTTTTCGTTCCTGATTTGGTTCTTTGTTATTTCGTACTTCGTTTGCTGACGTTTGTATGTCAATAAGATCGCGCGTAGCTCACGTTATATACCGTATCGCGGGTAATTTTTGCGGGGTTCTAATTTTCGCGGATTTACTAAAATCGCGAAAATAAATTTCGCGAATATTTTATGTATCCCTAAAATATATATAGAATCTTTGATAATCCGCGAAAATTTGAATCGCTTAAATTTTTGGCATACATTTTTCACTCAAATCCGCGAAATTTTTGACCCGCGAAAATTACCCGCTATACGGTATTAGTTACAAGTAGAAGGTACAATTCCGGCAAATCTCTTTAAAAAATCAGAGCTTATAGCATCCATTATGCTATGAGTAATTTGAATTGTTATGAAATGAAGAATGAACAGACATGAGTCTGTGCGAAAAAAGTTACAACGATTCAGGTAGCTAGTTTTTGTAGAAACGCAAGGACTCTAATATTTGTCTTATTCGAATTGAAAGCAGAAAATATTTTAATTTCAATATTTATTTACAGATTTCATAAATTGTTAACCCCCGAGGGACCCCCGGGGTATATGAATACTACCCACTATCTCCGGCTTGCGGGGTACGACCCCCTCCTAAACAGGGCTGACCCCGAGGAAGTCCCGGGACATAGAAATAGGACCCAGTCCGTGGTTGTGTGAGATGAATAAATACACAACCCATCTTTTGGATGGGATGTAAACTCAGGTCCACGTGTTAGAAGAAATGCCATGCTTCCTGCACGTAAAAGACCCTTGTAGCAAGTTTTTTTTTGAGTGGTCCGTAGGCGATCGGTTACAAGGCTAAATTCCCCGCGCCTTTCGATTTCACCCTACTTTTCCAGTGGCAGTAAGGATTTCCCGTTCCATGACCCTGTTTATACCCCAAAGTGATTATTTATTAAGAAACTTGTTCTCGTCTTGATTGGCCTGTCTCGTCTTGATTGAGCTGAAATATTGCTCAGTAGACGTTAAACAATATTCAATCAATCAATCAATCAATCATAAATTGTTAAATATATTTAAAAGTTCATAGAAGATATGAACATTTGATATCAAAATATAATGCTGTTCGCAAACAGCTTATCACGAAGGGCATTTAAATCCTAATTTTTCTTTTGTATATGTTATTGACAGCAATACACACGGGTCTTGTTCTTTTCAAAATGCCTTACGACGATTTTGGTATAGAAATGAAATTATTACTATGAAATCATCACCATACCAACGAGTTCGAAATGTTTCAAGCAATGGAAAGTGTGTTTTCCTTAGTATTCAAGTTATACAAATATTGTCGACAACAGAACCTTTCTACAGACTAGATTATATACGCATATAGTCATCTTTTGTAAATTGCAATGTCTTGAGTTCCGGATGCTTTGCAAATTATAATTTGGTTGGGATTTTCTTTGATATTTTAGAATATTCTTGAATAATTGCTAACTTGGTTTGTCAATATATAAACATGAAAAGAATACAGAAATAAGGTGGAAGAGTATTGAAGATTTCCTGTTACTGCATAGAGCGTTGCGCTTCTCCAGACAATTTGTCTACAGTCGTTCTTAGCCAGGCCCTCCGTATTATAGCCGGAGTACCCAAACATAAACTAGAGATTTATCCACCTGGGGACGCGCCCGGCAGATCTGTAATCTGAAAACCGATTCAGACGCCGGATGTCTTCAATATACATTTTCTCATAAATAGAATAGTAAGTTTGAATGCCTTGACTGTGGTGATACTTCGCATGCTAAATGGAATGCATATAAAAAGGAGTGTCACTTGAAACATAAACATAGTCAATTAAAATGTATATTTATTAGTTAAATAAAGATCACAATTCAATATGGTCATCAAAAATGAAATTTAAAACATCGTTTGCTAAGTGGGGAAAAAGAAACCACAAATCGTCATGAATACACTAATAATACGAAAAACAGATACCCAAGATCTATGTCTTTACATTGCTTAACTACTAGTACTTTACCTCCAGCGTTTCCGGTGTGCCCTCTGGCAAAAAGCTTGTACTTGGACACCTTATCTTTAACATGGAAGGTGTTGTAAATAGTTGTTCCTTTTCGACCATCAAAAGTTGTCACGACTACCTTTAGTTCTTTTCCACATGTTTCATTGTTCGATGAGACAATATGGATTCTATCGTTTCCTAAAAGAAAAAAAATGTTCAAAACATTAATCTCCCGGTAGTTGCCAACTGTATGGTTCGAGACAAAATTGAAAAATTCAGAAGCTATTTGTACAAAAACGCCCACGGTAGACACTAGTCTTCAGTCTCATCTTTCACTCCCTGACCCATCTTTCTAAATTACGTTTTGTCTTGTTCTTTCCCTTTCAAGATTGTGGTCTTGGAGTTAGAGGTCTACCTGTATTGGGTTTTATTTGTATGTTTATTATACTATAGGGAAACGGGATAGAGAAAGGGGAGGTTTGGGTACCCATGAACCGGTTTAACCCTACCGCTAGCTGCCGCTAGTGCCGGTACCAAGTTCGGCTATCCCGAGTTCCTATAGTTGTTTATGTTTGTCATTTGTCATTTTATTGTTTTTCGTGTGCAGTTCCCTGGTGGATTGTGGTATGTGATTGTAATATTCGGCAATGGTAAGTGTTTCCTGTTATCTTTGCTTCTTTAATCATGAACCCATATGGACTTATGACTATTATTTGTTTTTTGAAGGGTTGCGAAAATGACTTTTATTTGTGGCAGCTGACTAGACTGTTGAAGGCCTGATTGTGACTTCAAAATGGAGAACAATAATAAAAGATTTGTTCCATTGCTATCGTTTACCATGTTTTGCACACACTTTGTCTTATATGCATCTACTCCATATCCCTTCGTTGTTAATGTTTTGGTAATGTTTGTCTCCCCTGCAGTGTGGAGTCCGTAAGAAGATTCCCTGTGAAAGAGATGTATGTTTTTTTATCGATTTCATCTATGGGGTACTAGGTCTGGAGAGAATTTCTCATATAGATTCATCGTCTTACTTTCAAATTTTGGCTTTTTTTATATTTTTAACATTTTTATTTATTCATTTATCCTTTTTTGTGTAGTTTAAAATTGTTATTCTTGCAACCTCGTTATTTGACCTAGGTCTTGTGATTTTATTATGTCAAGTTTTCTTACTAATGCCTCAATGAGTGTTCCGTGGGTTTCAAATGTTGTGATTGTCTTCTATTAGTTTTTGTCTGGCAATGGATGACATTCCTGTAAGAACACTTTGTCAGTTAAGTTTATGTTTGTTGACTATCTCGCATCCATGGATCTACGGGTATTTTAGACATGGATGTAGCGTTGCTTCTTATCTAGCAATGAATTTCGCTTAAACCAGTGCTACGGTCCGTCTTGCACCTGCCATTATGCCTGAGTAAAGTTCATTGTTAAAGGCCTCGTATTCACTTCCAAGATGAAAAACAAAAAAAAAGCGTCTGTTCCATTACTTAATTTTACCATGCATTTGTAGAGACTCATTCTCATTCGCATTTTCTCCATATCACTTCACAGGGGATAACATAACAGATATACTTTGTACAGCTGTCAGAGGTTGTTATCCTAGGTTTTATGATAAGAAACAAAGACATGCTGTTGAAAATAGAGCAGAATTTGATTCCATTTAAACTACGCCGACACAAAATAAAAAATCGCCATGCCGATATGCTTGGTGTGAAACAGACAAAACTTTTG
This sequence comes from Modiolus philippinarum, assembly GCA_002080025.1. Classification (NCBI taxonomy): domain Eukaryota; kingdom Metazoa; phylum Mollusca; class Bivalvia; order Mytilida; family Modiolidae; genus Modiolus; species Modiolus philippinarum. The sequence goes on along the minus strand of MJUU01004399.1, from coordinate 150,070 downwards.
GATGAATAAAGAAAGGATTACAAAACATCAAGTTGTCACTGTGTTTTTTGGTTTTTTTTTTTTTGTTTTTTGTTGTTGTTTTTTTTTTTTTTTGGGGGGGGGGGCTTTCTCGTTTTGTGCCTTTGTTTAAAAGACAAATTTGGAAATCAGATGCAAGCAAGTTTTACATGTCAACTGAAAAGGCTAAAAAAACCGAAAAACAAGGAAAACCAAAGTTGCATATATCTGATAATTGTTTATTGCCTTATATGTAATAAATACGCAGTTTTACTAGTTTGTTATTCATTATATAATTAATACTGTTTGATATCCTGAAAATTTAGGAATAACTTCCCAGGTTTAAGGTCAAAGTAAAAGTAGACAAAAAAGATAACTATTGTTCAATTTTCTAAATGTTTAACTTTATCAAGTTAGTGAAATAAATCTCAAATAGCCTATTGCAAAAAATCTGCTTGGGAAAACGACTATATTGGTCAACTTTTCCATTTTGATAAATAATAAAATACCGAAGTTACTGTAAATCTAATTTCTGAATAATTACATTTTGACAATTTCTGTCTCGCCAGTGCAGATCAAATCAAAAGCTTTGGAATTCCATATACTGAAACATGTGTAAAATCTGATAGAGAACCAAATTGAATACTAAAAGAATCTAAAAAGGAAAGCCAAAAATCAGCTAAAGTCAGAGCTATGCAGGAGGGAGATACTTCTTAGTTTAAAAAAAAAAAAAAAAAAATTATTGAATGCAGATGGTGCCAGTTTGAAAAAAAAGGTTTTTGGGCCAGCATCGAAGAACTGGATACGCAGAAGAGTAATCGGCACAGTGTTAATATATAACAAAACACCGAAGCTTCTCTAAATTCAATTGCAAGAGGGAGGTATTCCGTAGTTTAAAACAAATATTTTCTGAACTTTTAACGTTATAAAACAAAATCGGTTTTCGGGCCAGCACTGAAGTACTGGATTATGTCTTCGACAATTAAGTTCAGGAAATCACATTTGGTGTAAGTTTGGAATTTGTAATTAAAATCATTTTCGGTCTTTTTTGTTTCTTTTTTATGCCCAAGTACTACAATGCTAAGTCAAAAGATGAGAAAATATTTACTATAACTTCCCTCAACATAGGTCTTACCTAACCAATAGTCCGATCTGATGTCTCCAAAGCCATCTCTATAATCTGTCCAAAATCGATCGAAACTCAGTTTTCCGTTGGTCCGCCTCTGGATAACCTGCAAAAATTAAACATGTTATGTCTTTCTCGGTATGGTATTGCTATTGTTGTATTCGAAATAATTTAAGAACTATAAATCCTGTGTTATTCGTTACCACTGGTTGCTTATTCTGGTGGACTGTTAGTCCCCGGCGGCATTTTACAAGTCTAATAGTCTGTACTTCGGTACTGACCCGAAAGCCGATTTTATTTGGAACCTTGCAATATCTAATTTTTTGTATTTTTTTTTTGTTTGTTTTTTGAAAACTAAGGAGTATCTCTCTCATGCAAAGCTCTGTCCTTAGCTGATTTTGGCTTTACATTTAGATCATATTGGTTATTTGTCATATTTGTTCTCTATCAGTTTTGAAACATCTTTGAGTTTATGGTCTTTCAAACTTTTAGATTTTATCTGCACTGGACAGACATACAAATGTAAGTTGTCGAAATGTGCATTTGCAGAACATAAATTCACATAATTTCGTATTTTGTCATTTGATACATATTATGTAATATTTATGTCCACCAAACGAAGTTTGGGAGACATATTGTGTTTACTCCGTTTCTTATTATTAAGTCGCCCAAACAAAGTTTGGCGACTTATTGTTTTTGCACCGTTTCTTATTATTATTATTATTATTATTCTTCCTCTTCTTCTTGCCGTAATCTTGTCCGACCAAATTCTCGGACACCTTTTGCCCAACCTTCACCAAACTTCATAGGAAGGTAGACCCGCACCCCGAAAGGTGCACTCAAGTGTCGGAATTTTCAAAATGGCCGCCGTTGCCATGGAAACAAAAAAAGGCGGGAAAATTAAAAGTGCTCCGAATTGGATGAAATTTTACAGGAAGGTTGTNAAAGGCGGGAAAATTCAAAGTGCTCAGAATTGGATGAAATTTTACAGGAAGGTTGCCTAGCATGCATAGAATTGATTTTTGGTCTCAAAATTTTCAAAATGGCGACCGTTGCCATGGAAACGGAAAAAAGGCGGGAAAATTCAAAGTGCTCAAAATTGGATGACATTTTACAGGAAGGTTGCCTAGCATGCATAGAATTGATTTTTGGTCTCAAAATTTTCAAAATAGCGACCGTTGCCATGGAAACATAAAAAAGGCGGGAAAATTTTGTTGCCATTGAAACGGAAAAAGGCGGGAAAATTCAAAGTGCTCAGAATTGGATGAAATTTTACAGGAAGGTTGCCTAGCATGCATAGAATTGATTTTTGGTCTCAAAATTTTCAAAATGGCGACTGTTGCCATGGAAACTGAAAAAAGGCGGGAAAATTCAAAGTGCTCAG
>MJUU01004399.1:115222-147508 GCA_002080025.1 Modiolus philippinarum | reverse complement strand
TTTTTGGTCTCAAAATTTTCAAAATGGCGACCGTTGCCATGGAAACGGAAAAAAGGCGGGAAAATTCAAAGTGCTCAGAATTGGATGAAATTTTACAGGAAGGTTGCCTAGCATGCACAGAATTGATTTTCGGACTCAAAATTTTCAAAATGGTGACCGTTGCCATGGAAACGGAAAAAAAGCGGGAAAATTCAAAGTGCTCAGAATTGGATGAGATTTTACAGGAAGGTTGCCTAGCATGCATAGAATTGTTTTTGGTCTTAACATTTTCAAAATGGTGACCGTTGCCATGGAAACGGAAAAGGGCAGTAAAATGTGAAATGCTCTAATCGGGAAGAAATTTACAGGAAGGTTGTCTGACATGTGTAGAAATGATTTTTAGCCTCAGAATTTTTATATAAGATTAATGCTATTGCCATGGAAATTGAAAAAGGCAGGACAATTTTAAGTGGTTCAATTGGATGAGATTTTACCGATAGTTATCTGACATGTAGAAATTAATGNTTAGTCTTAGAAATCTCATAGATGCTGCTGTTGCCACGGAAACTGTGGAAAACATTAACAATGTTCGTTTGCGTTACAATAAACAATATTTTTAATTGGTTTGGAATGATGAAACCCTAATTACATTTGAATGATAAGAATGACAGTAAAGTTGCTTTTGAAAAGGAACGTTACAAAATAAAGTTTATTTGTGCTCATGCCTTGGCCAGGCTTATACATGTAAATGATTTTAATATGATATTTAAATAATTAGTGAACATTTCAATGAGCTGCATGATGTTGGTATTGCTCATATGTAAAGTCCTCGCAATGCCCTTCATACGAACAAAACATTGGATACAACCCCAGTTCCGTATGCCGTATTCTGATTCTATTTAAACCATATATTTCCTATGATGACGCTGCAATCTAAAAATCGCACTATTTGTTTGCGCTTGCCCTTCCGCAAAATACTCCATATAATACGTAAAAATAACATCTGAATTCATAGGACATGGCATGATTGTACAATTTGGTGCAGACATAACCTCTCGTCCAAATTAACTTGCAGAGCAGTCGCGAGAACAACTCTTTAGTTAATCATGAAGTTAACCTTGAGCAAACTTCGAACAGTCCTAGAATCATGTCTACTCTGGTTCTAGAATCAGGTCTGATCTAACCAGGACCGTTCTACCTAAGTCTGATCTAACCTGGACCGTTCTACCTAAGTCTGCTCTGACAATGACCGTTCTACTAAAGTTTATTCTAGTTATAACCGTTCTACCGAAGTCTGCTCTGGCAATGACCGTTTTGCAAAGTCTGCTCTGATCAAGACCGTTCTTGTCAAGTTTACTCTTATCATGGCCGTGCTGGATTAGAATTATGAAATTGAAAATTAAAACAGGGGTGTCGGTATTTATTTTCATCGGACCAAAAACCGTTAGTTTAACAAAAACATAGAAAACTATCTTTATTTTACGATGTTTTCAATGATTGCTTATCTAATATTTATTGACATTCTTCCTATTTTACTTCAATCCACGACCTTAATATTACGGAAAACTATTGCGGACTTAGTTTCCGGTAATCCCGTCTCGAGAAATAAAATAAGTCTCACTTTTTTTAATTTACCTTTTTAAACGGTCACGGCTTAAACAGGTCAGCTGAAAGCAGTCGTGGCTAAAAAAAGGCCGGAGCGTACATGGGTAGGAACAGGTCAAAGCAGTCCTTGCTCTGAGCAGAAAGATCGGTATTCTAGTCATAGCGGTCAGAATTCTAGAGCAGACTTAAAGCAGTTCTAGAGCAGATTAGAGCAATTCTAGAGCAAACTGGATACCTGTTCTAAGATAACTTAGAGGAGTTTTTCTGACTTTTCCAAGTTGATTTTATGAGAGGTTATGTCTGAACCCGAATGTAGGTGCATGTACGCTTATCGATAATTATATAATAATGTTGTATTTTACCTTGACTATGCAAAAAAGCAGCAAGTGTGATGGACAATAGTGCACGACCCGAAAGGGAGTGTACTATTGTCCATCACCCTGGCTACTATTTTCCATAGTCACAGTATGAAAAGTCAACAAAATACTGTCAAAATAATTAAAAAAAATCTTATTGCTGTTGAGGACGACACTCTTTTCTTTGTGTTACTTCAAATAATGATTAGAAACTTCATTACATCAATTGAACAGGTGATCAAGCGGATAAGTACCACCCACTTGTCGATCAGACCAAAACTCCGCCTCCCCACACGTGATGCTTGATGATGATTGACGAAGAAATCAAGCAATAGTGCAATCAACGCTATTTCTTTTAAAAACTATGTGAAAATAAAACTGTTTTACTATAAAGAACTTTCTTACAAGAGGTATAATAATAAGTATTAGTGTAGGAGCTGTTGTTATGCTCCGTTTAACTTTTGTGTTGAAATAAACCGTTGTATCTTTGAAATGCTATTATTTTCAGGCTAATCTAACAACTATGTTCTTAAAGTGAAACACAAGCCTCCCAAACAAACTCCCATATCGGATTTCTTGGCATTATGAAACCCCTTTAAATATATGTCAGAAGGAGTTCCCCTTATGAATTGGTACATATATACTCTTGGGCATAAATATGGGATATTTTTTTGTTTAGAATGCCTGAGATATTTTAGGGCTGTTTGTTTTAAAAAAAATCAAAATTAGCCTTTAAATATCACAGAAATTATCACTTAAATCATTCTTGCACAACATGGATTTCGAAAATTGCATTTTTTTTTGGAAATAACTGTACACCAAATATTTGATTTGGAAAATGTCCCGTTTTCACCAAAAAGTGGGTTTCAGAACGGGTTGAATGAGTGGTCTGAGAGATTAGTAGAATAAGAGATTTTCGTTCTTCACATTAAGGAAACAATTTTGAAAGCAAAATATTATACTTTCATCCACACAGTTTTGTGCATAATTTTTGTGCTTCCAAACTTCAATTTTGGGCTCAGAAAATACGAATATTCCATATTTATGATAAAAGAGTATATATTGCTGAAATCAAATCAGTAATTTCAGCCAAAAGCACAATATATCCTTATCGATTCCTCACTTTAAATTGTTGAATGATTGCATATCTAAATATATGGGGCTAATATTCTTCCAAATTTGAAAGCTGTTTGTCTTATGGTCTCTACGATCTGGTTCAGACAAGTTCATTGCAGCTGGAAGATTGGGAAAGGAGAACAACAGGTTATATAGCTGTTCGCATTGTTGTCGGATAGAATCCTACATTTCTTGCCCCAATACTTTTCTTTCATTTTCCAGTGCTAATCTAAAGTTGTTGCCCAGTTGCTCCTTTAACCTTTGTTTCTTTTGTTCTATTTCTTACTTTATTTTGGCAGCTGATTAACTTGTTCTAGTCCTGATATAGCTGAAATACTGCTTACTGGACGTTAAACTCTGTGTAGTCAATCAAACGTTTACGACAAATAAAAACTAGAAAAAATTGAGCAAAGCTCACAAATATCATATCCCCGCTCCCCCTCAAAAAGATCGAATCAATTTTTTTAATAGTTGCTGCACAAGTATACTTAACATTCTGTGAAAGTTTCAATGAATTTCAGTAGGTTTTCTAGGAGGAGTTGTCACCACAAAACAAGTATTCATTGGCAAATGGACGAACGAACGAATGGGCGGACGGACATCATGATCACTATATACCGCCCGCTAAAGCAGGGGATCTAAAATCATTATTTTATTGCCAAGTCGTGAGCTTACCGTCCAGCCCTCTTTACAGTATACATCAAATCCGCTGATCAGGTCAGGGTAAATTGTGTATACACCTGTTGGACTTCCGGGTAGTTCACTGCAGTCTCTTGGTTTGTTTGTTATTGGTGTGTCTGCAAACAAAAATCATTTAATATGAAAACTCTTCATAAAAGTAATAGATGTTTATTCTATTTGATACGAAAAAATCATTGGGCTATTTCAATCGTCCTCAGTTCGTTTGATCTGTAGTTCAGCATTGCTCGACTGACTTTACGATCGAACTTTTTTCAATACTGAAAAAATGAAAATTTTCGCGGCGGTAATTTGCGCGATTTATATAACCCACCAAACGAGGTATAATGTGATACTCTCAGCCCGTCTGTCTGTCTGTCCCTCGGTGGCTTTTGATTGACAAATAACACACTGTCTTCAAATTTGGTATGCAAGTTGTTCATCACAACACTCAGGCCCAGTTCATTACCATTTTTAACAATTATTCCGAAATGGGGTAATTTCGCTTTAAAGTCATTCATATTTATGGGGTAATTTCGCTTTAAAGTCATTCATTTTTATTCGATCGTGTAATTGCTTTTACTTATTACACATCAACACAAAATTATTCGTGTCGGGAAAATTTTCAAAAATATTTCTTGAAAGTGAAAGTTGCAAAAATAAACCCCATTCGCGAATTTCAAAATGTATTCTTGAGGATTTATCACTGACTTTATTGTTTCAAAGTATCATGTGAATTTCATTTACTTTGTTACAATGAATAATACTCGTGTTTTCCTCAATTCACGTTCATTTGCTTATGGTTTATCCGAGGTTTTGCGAAAAAAACAACAAACACTATGGAGCCAAAGTGAAATATAAATCTCGATTTTAGCGTCGGTTTATCGATTACACAATATGGCTCCAATATAATGATTTTAAAATTATAAAATGACAGCTTTTTATTTAGAAGTAACTGCGATTATTATAACTTTTTTTTTTGTATCATCACAATGATTAGTGAATATATAACTCTTATATGCCCCCCCCCCCCCCAAAAAAAAAAAAAANAAAAAAAAATAAGTATGAATGACACTGTAAGCAAAACTTAATCTGCTTTGTAAAAATATTTATTTTGAAATATCGTTTGCTCATTTGACCCGAAGGGTCATTGGTGATTGCTAATTTTTTTGCGTCCGACGTACATTTGTAAGTAAGCTTTTTTGCATTTTTATATTCTCCCCCAAAAATACTAAAGCAAGTTCAAGTTAACTTTACAGGAATTATGTACGGAATTGCTGTTTCGGTCCAATTCCATAAAAAAGGACATCAGCACAAAATATAGTTAAAAATTGGACTTCGTGGGAATCATTTTAATAATCTGCTCTGAACTATAAAAACAATTATAACTCCACAACACTTGAATAATCTATGAAAGGTCCAAAATGAGGATTACTCCATTTGGTTTTATCCGACATTAACATGGCTGCCAACAGGGAAAATAGTTTAAAACTAGACTTTATCTGAAAATCATATTTTGATCATGTTTTCTGAAACAACCAAAGCAAATTCAACAAAATTTTGCATAAAAATCCTTTTTAAATTTTTTTCCAATTCATTCCAACCTTAAGAAAATTGGGAGCATATACGAAACAAAGTTTAGCTCTGAGTTGTAAGGAAAAATTGTCACTTTCATCATCTGTTTAAGCAGATTTAACTGAACTGTTTAAGCACGATTTATGGAAGGCCCTTCACATCTTCACATATATATATTGTTCATTCTGTTATTCTGTTAGATTTCACACACACACACACACACACACACACACACACATAACAGAAAAAGGCTGACAGTGCTGAAAATAGGTTAAAATTGGACCCTTTTAGAAAATCATATTTTGATTATATACCCTAAAAACACTAAAGCAAATTTAATAAAACTTTACAGGAATGTTGTATGGAATTTAATTACGAAGTTAGTTACAAAGATTGCTAACTTCGGTTGAAATAGAATATGCATAAATTTATCTTGGTTATACAATTTTTCATGCTTTTAAGCAATGAAAATGCGTATTCATTACACGTAAACAAAATTTGAATATGTTACAAAATTCAGTCGATTTGTCTCAACTTAAACGTATCATGTGTAATAAAATATTTTACAAAGACGCTGAAATGTCTTCTTTTCTGGTTCAACTGTATTCCAAATAATTTTTTATGTCATGACCGACATCCCTTCCAGTTTTCACGTGTTCTTGTTTCTGACGATCCCGTTTTCAGTTTAGCTAAATGCCCAATTCTGCTTCCCGCATAAACATCCAAAAGAGACCGACAACAATTACATATCGATGTATCAGCTTTTGATTTACTTTATGTTTTGTATGCTACCGTAAAGGTTAATTGAATCTAGAAATATCTCAGATTATTTTTTTTCTAGTTTTTTGTAGATTCATAGATTTTTTAAAAAATAGAATAAGAATACCGGTAAATCACTGATTGGTTAGTTAAGAGTTTTACGTACAGCGAACAATATTTCAGTTATATCAGTACGAAAACAAGTTAGACAATTAAAATTTTATGAGAAAAAAACAAAATTAGGAAAGAGGGACAAATAGGCAACATAATTTGAGTGGCACCTGAGATCGAAAGAAAAGATTATGGCAAGCCTCGAGTCCAAAAAATAACTATCTCTAGTGTAGAAATGTCGTTTCTAACTCGATGCCATTGTGGACTCTATTATCTTCTATTGTTGGTATACTACTAGAACAAAAAATACACATAATTACACATTATTTGGCCATATATTTTATGGATAGTGGTTTTCACCATTGGTATTGTATTACTGGTCTTTACAAGTATAATACAAAATTATTGATTTCAGATTTTTCTGTATGGATTGTTAGTTTGGCTTCTGTTATTGGCATGAAAAAAGGCCTAGATTATATTGATTGGTTGACTGATTGATTGATTAGTAAAGAGTTTAACGTCCAGTATGCAATATTTAAGCTATATCAGGACGAAAAAGGTTGAGCAATTAAAAAAAATGTTAAGAACAGAGCTTTGAACGATTGAGTTTTTACTGTATTGCTGGTACCAAGTCTGGTCCTACCGAGTACCTGTTCTTGATTATGTTTGTCCTTTGTTTTGTATTTTGTTTTTGTTCTGGGGTTCTCTTGCAGATTTTGACCAATGATTGGGGTTTAAAGCCATTTAAGGTACCTGAAGTCGTCTTTTTTAATACATATAGTGGGTGGTGGAATTATTCAAATTATATCATGATCAAAATAACTCAGTCACTTAAAATATTTTGCGAAACACTACATATGCCACCAGATTCTATAGCAAAATATATGAAAATACCCAATTTTATCCCTTTTTAACCCCTGTGACCTTGACCTTTGACTGATTTTTTTTTGCATATTTATGTTCATATTGACCAGACCTATACACTTGCCAAGTATTAAAAGTCTATTTTAAATAGTTCAAAAGTTGTTTATTTCCAATAAAACACCCAATTTAACCCCTTTTTCTGAAAAAGATGAAGTCCCTTTGGGCCTCTTGTTTATTGAAATGGTTTTAATTGTTAAAAGTATCTGTTTAAACATGGTTAAAGAAACCTACAGCAAAAAACTGCATAAAGATGAGACAAAAATTTTAAAAATTATTATTTTCCGTTTGTCCCCCTTTGGGCCTCTTGTTTCTCAAGAACGGTAAATGCTACCTCAAATCTGTCGACATACTACATTTGCGCAATTTTATTAGCAATAACATGCAACAAACCCCTTCTCAATATGATAAATAACAAGGATTCTACAGTCAAATATGTGAAAACAGCCAATTTCGACCCCTTATTAACATCTGTGACCTTGACCTTGACCTTTGACCTGACCTAACTTTTTTGCATATTTATGATCCTCTTGACTAGACCTATACACCTGCCAAGTATGAAAAGTCTACTTTATATAGTTCAAAAGTTTTAGCCAAGGTTTAAGTTTCGGACGCACAGACAAACGGACAAACAGACAGACAAGACAGAAACAATATGCCCCGATCATCGATCTGGGGACATAAAAATGAAAAACGGTTGACGCAACAACTTAAACAACGAATTTTAATGCCACTGAACAAGTAAAGAAATGAAGTAGAGGAGAAAGAGACAATTTTGTCTTTTGCACTTAGTGTACGCTTTTCGGGAAATATAGAAAGCGTTTTGAAACTGATAATAGTGCTCTTTATCAAGGCAGTACGAGTGTCAGAAATTTTGTGATTAGAATTAAAATTTTGACCTTTTGTTTCAAAGAGCACTGCTAATGGAACGACTCGAGCAAAAAAAAATGAAACCCCATGTAGGAATTTTTGAGATATCAGCTGTCAAAATTTGTTGGCGGGAAATAGTTCTCTCTAGAGTTTTCCTTTAATTTGTATATGATGTTTATAGGCCTTTTAATAAATGAAAATATAATTGGAAGTTGATTAAATGTTATACACTGTCTATTTTATACATTTTAAAATGACCTATGACTAAGAAAATATGCTCCATGTGCAAAAATTGTAAGACTGTTTGAATGGATAAAATCCGAGAATATCGAATGATTCTGAAATCTGACGCGCATACTCCCTTAAGTCCTACGCCACGAATTTTTGTTGCCACTGGAAAAAAGAAAAACAAGGATTATGACATAATACAAGCAATGAAAGGATCAGGAGTATATACACATCAGAGTCACTAAAAAATAATGTTTAAACCGAACAACAGAACGTTTTCATTGTTGTTCTTCATATCGAAAGCATGTGTTTGTCTTCTTTGTTTAACCTTTTTCAAAAAATAGAGGAGTTTTAAACCTGCGTTCTCCATGAAGGTTTTCTACAATGGTTGGCAGCGAGGCTTTCCGTAAAATTACCCGACCACTTTACTCAACAAGGTATAAACAAGCTTTCCGTAAAATTAACCGACCACTTTACTCAACAAGGTACAAACAAGCTTTCCGTAAAATTACCCGACCACTTTACTCAACAAGGTACAAACAAGCTTTCCGTAAAATTACCCAACCACTTTACTTAACAAGGTACAAACAAACTACTTTTTAAAAATAAAACTTCGTCTATATGTTTTACTCTGATAGAAATGCATAGGAAGAAATGGAAAAAATCGTCGGGAAATTGCGCAGTAGAGACAAAAACCCAAATAAAGTATCCTAAAAATTAAGTTGATTTACAGTATTGTCTAGCCACCTCTCCATCACATGGAAACGCACGCCCTTGGTCCTGTAGACCACTAGTAGATCGATTTTTGTCTTAAACGGCCATTTCAAGTCTTATTAGACTTAACACGATTTCAACAAAAATGCTTTCAAGGACAATCAAAACGTCTTAAGAGAATTCAGTTCAGACAAGACAAATAAATTATCTTGTTTGGAGAGAAAAGTCTTAACAAGTCTTGATCGTCCTTGAAAACAATTTCGAGACATACATTTTTTGTATTACTGAATATCTGAACAGATCTTGACAAAACAGTGATAAGTCTGTTAAGACTATGTCAAGATCTAAACGGCCGTTTAAGACCAATGTCTACTAGTGGACGGAACTAAATGTAAAAATTCAGATACTTTTATTATGATTTCCACTCCTCCTTTCTATTTAGATCCTATTTATTATTTGTTCTCCATTTGTACACATTTCGATTACTGGAATTCCAATGTTTTGCTTTTATCTGTACTGATGAGACATTATTGTCGAAATAGCCATATGCAGAAAGTAAATTTACAGTAACTTCGGTATTTCTGTTATTTATTACCACTGGGTCAATGCCACTGCTGTTGGACTGTTAGTCCCTGCTGGTATTTAACAGCCCAGTAATCCAGTACTTCAATGCTGGCCCGAAAAACGATTTTTTTGGAAACATACAATATCTAAATTTGAAAATTTTGTTTAAAACTAAGGAGCATCTCCCTCATGCAAAGCTCTGTTCTTAGCTGATTTTGGCATTCTATTTGATCCTTTTGATTATTTTTTCTCCATCAGCCTTTGTACATCTTTCAATTTCTTGATTTCCAATGTTTTGATTTTATCTTCACTGATGAGACATTAGTTGTCGAAATCGCCATATGCAGAAAGTAAATTTACAGTAACTTCAATATTTTTATTATGTATGACACTCGTTTTGCTATAAAAGTGATTACGAATAGGTTTCAACTCCTCCTGTATGACACTCATTTTGCTATAAAAGTGATTGAGAAGAGATTTCAACTCCTCCTGTATGACACTCATTTAGCTATCAAAGTGATTACGAATTGTTTTGAACTATGTTGTTTATATTGTATACTTAAGCTTAACCTATATTGTATTTCGCTTTTCTTATTAATATGTTACATTTAGCATGTTTAGCTAACCCTATTTCATTGACATATTGATTATAGTTTGACCTTCCGTGTTATGTATAACACCTTAGCTTCATATATTTACTTGAATTAATCGAATGTAAAAGAGTAATAACAGGAAACATCTACAATGACTGAAAATTACAATCACATGCCATTATCTGCCAGGGAGCCACACAGGAAAAACAAAAACAAGACAAAAGAGAAACGAAAACGACGATAGGAACTCGGGACAGTCGGACTAGCGAAAGTCAGCGGTAGGGTTAAACCGGTTTAGGGGTACCCAAACCTCCCCTTTATTTGCCCCGATTCCCTATAGTAAAATAAATATACAAATAAAACCCAAAACAGGTAGACTATTAACTCCATGACAACAATCTTGAAGCAGAGAGTATGACAATACGTAATTTTGAAAGATGGGTCATGGGTTAAACGTTTTTGTTATATGTAACACTCTAGTAAAGCCAATTGTGCTATGCTGATCAATTGTAATTTAATCCTTTTAATGCTAAATATGTTATAGTTGTACGTAATTGCAATGGTTGTTGATGACAGGTCAAATAACCAAAAGGCTACAAATTTGTTTTCATTATGATTTTAACTTCTGGTGTTGCTATGTAAAGTAGTTAAAAACCGAACAGTCAGTTCTAAATATGTCTTAGACTGAAGTTTGTCTCTCCTGCAGTGCGGAGTATGTGAAATGATTCCGTTTGCCACAAAAGGCTTGTTTGGTATGTTACACGTGTTTTTTTAGTATGTTATACACGCCTTACTTGTATGTCGCAGTGTGTTTTTGATATATTGCATACGTTCGATTTCGCTTATGTGTTTTTGATATATTGTACATGTGCGATTTCGCTGTAATTATAGCAAACAAGTTTGATCCATCTTCTTTATTCTCCAAATGTTCTTACTTCAGTTGATCGAATCATCTTGTTTCAATTTCAACATTTACTTTTCTTTGTTTTATTTACAACTGATTTTGCTAAAATTATATTTCTGTTAAAATCTAAGGATCATCTCCCTCTTGCATAGCTCTGTCTTTATCATTTTTGGAATCTATTAGTAATATGTTCTCTTTCAGCATTTACATATATTTCAAGTTAAGGATTTCCATATGTTTTGATTTTTGATCTGCACTAAGGAGACATAAGTTGTCGAAACGCGCATATGCAGAAATTAAATTTACAGAAACTTTGGTATTTTGTTTATTCTTTGATATAATGGGGTTTTCGCTCAACCCGATGGAATGATGTATATTTGATTGGCTCCGCGTGTTGATATGACAAACATTTCTTGACCTATGTGTGGGGAATAAAAAGGTGTTTAATAACAAAATACCAAACTTACTTTGAGGCCGTCATGGGTTTCTTGAATACCTGATTATCAGGGTATTTTTTTAATGATTATTTGATTATGAGAGCATTTATGTAATGATTATTTGATTATTAGCTTGCATTTTTATATATTTTTTTATTTTATTGATTACCAAGTTAAAAATTTAATTATTATTTGATGACTAAGGCAAAAATTTAATGATTATTTGAATTGATTCCTAGGACCCCCAATGAGGACCCTCTACTTTGAATTCTGTTTCTGTTTTAACAAAATTTCGTAAAATTGAGATATTGCAAGTTATGAAATAAAATAGTTCTCTTCCCACCACCGAAGTACTGGCTAGTATATTGGTGAATACCCTCGGGGTCTAACAGTCCACCAGCAGTGGCATTGGCCAAATGAAATAAATTAAATAACAAAATACCGAAGTTACTGTGAATTTAGTTTCTGCATATGATTAAGTCGGCCCTTTCAGCGAAGACATTTCATTCTTGGTCAATTAAAAACCAATTTCTGTTCGCGATAGTTCATTTTCCTTTTTAAATCAGTTATTCGTATAGATAAGTTTGAAACAATTATATTTTGTGAACAAAAATTTGTAAACAGTATTTTTTTAATGTTTGGAAAATGTTATGTTTCATTTACGTGTCTTTGACCTTTTTACGTTCTTCGGTGGTTTTATATTGTATTTTATAACTATCCCATTTTATTTTGACCTGATATGAACCTTCAGGTAGAAGCAGTTATGAAAAACTGTGCTGCTTGTGTCAGCATATATTATTCACGTGTCTCGAAGAAAAAGTTATAGATTTGTTTATTATCATCATAAAAGTCAAACTCAAATTCTTCTTATTTTTTTTTCTGTAGGATATATCTAATTTCTGTATTTCAGAAAAACTAGGTCATGTTGTGTTACTTTTAAGGTATAGACTTATAGACTGACATTCCTGAAACCGACATATTCCTATGCGCATTTGCTTGTAAAACAAAATGGAGGATATAAAAATATATATGTTGTGCGATGGCCACAAATTAACTATGGAGGATACACTGATCGCATTAATTTCTTTGCACGATTGTATACGTTTTGAGCCATGATGACATTAGTTGCTAGAGGTCCACGAATGTAATAGATCGATGAGGAGTTATCAAAAGTATTGCTTAAATAAGAAAAAGATGCACAACAATTAATATAAGAAAGATAACAGGAAACACCTACAATGGCCGTAAACCACAATCCCATGCCACAATCCACCAGGGAACAGCACGAGAAAAACAATAAAATGACAAAAGACAAACATGGACAACAAGCAGATTTTGATCAGGATATGGCAGACGACAGTAACCGTGCTACAAGAAAACTCACTTCATTGAATTATCTCCGATACAGAAAAACACTGATATCAAAGGGCTGAACTAAAAGAGGCTTTACATCTTCAAACGGAGGAGATTATTTCAACAAACCAGTTTGAGCTGAACAGCTAGGCCCCCTAAACTTCTTATCTCTGCAACTTTTTCACGAAATTCCTGGTTTCTTATATAACTTCAATTTTGTATTTGCATAGCCATTAAAAGTCACTTAAAATACAAAAAAATCCTAAGTTGCATAATAAACAGTAAATGTGTTATGTTGAACACGTGTTTCAAAGGGTAGCAGCATTAGAATCAAATAAGATGAAAAGCCATGATCAAAAGAAGCCAAAAAAGTACTCAGTTCCAAAAATATGGAAGTAGGAGGTCAAATCAAGTACCAAGGACATTCACATAATGTCATACACGGAATAAAGAAGCATCTTATCATAAATAGGGTTTCCGAGGTATAAACTGACTTTGAATAATAATGTGTTTGTAAGGTGAGCTGCAAAGATAGAATATATGATTCCGAATGCCAACAGTGATGAAAATCATCTTTTTAAACCCTGTTAACATCGGAAAATCCAGCAAGGTATACGGCTGGATTTGAACCCCTGCTTTGTTGTCATCTATGGCAACACCGCCTGCACTATGTCCATAGCCCTAGACTACTAGGCTACCTAGGCTATATAAATTATAGCTTTCGGTAACCTAGTCAGTCCTCCGCGTAGGAAATCTAGAGTTGTATATAAACTGAATTTGTAGCATTTGACAAATGTCCAAATTAAAAATATCAATCATGAGTCAATGAGTCAGGAAATGAGTCAATAGCAGAAATAGAAAAAAAATTGATTTTGCAATGCCTTCGACTCTCCTGTATAGAAAAAAAAATCATTTTCATTGTAGTTTTCGACTGCGGAAGTGATGGACTATCCGGGTTTGTGTCAAGTCATCGCCTTAAGTACAAAAAGTAGCAAGATATGAAAAACTCGACTGTTCTAGTTTGAACTATCGGATTTTAAGATCCTCATAAAGATTATTTTTCCCTTTGACTGACAGGGGTGCCCGCCTTATTGCCCGTCTTAACTTTGATTTAAAGAATATCAACCATATCAATTGTTAATCATTTTGATATACTAAATAATGCTAGATGAAATAGTTAAATTTGTGGTTGCAATATAAATCCACACGANAACAAAAAAACTCATTTAATAAAAACCATATTTCCTGTTGACTATTTTTTCGATTCATTCATATGATTTTGATTATAAATAATGTAACCATTGCCATTGTAAGATCGGTAACAAAATTAGCATTGAGATGACTGTATTGCATTTAAAGATTTGCTATTATTAGTTGGGGATTTGGGGATTTGATATTTGCAAATATCCTTACTTGCTCCTCTAACGCAATGTCAGTAAACTAAATTTCCGACCATAAAATCCCCAACTGATGCCTCTATATCTTCAATTACAATACTGTTACCCCTAAATGTGTTTCATAAATGGGGTTCAAATAGCACAAAAATGATTAAAAAAAGAATGTTGTTATCGTAATTACTTAATTGAAGTCGTTGGTAATACTTTTTGCATTGCTAGATCATTTACCAAATATTCCCGTATTTCTCCTAATTTCAACCTTTCATTGAGGACTAAATCGCCAGGTCACCAGAAAAGGTAGGGCAGGCAATAATTAACTATAGTCCTACGTGTTGAGTTATTTTATCCCTCTTTAAAGTGTTATTAACTGCAATCCATACACTCACAGACATTGGTAAAACCCTTTTGTTTTAAATATCATATTCAAAGAAGTACAAAGACTCTTTCTCTTTCAAATATAGTTTTATTAGCAACTAGCATTAATGGTATTATTGTAGTTTGAAACCACTGAGCCTATGCCACTGATGGTGGAACAGAGGTCTCACACGATCTTGACCAACCAAATAGTCAGACTTTTACCTCGCGTTTCACAGCTATTTACTGTAATTATAAAAATTCTAACCCCTTAAAAATACTAAGGCTTCATTTCGTGTATGGTACTCGGTGGATTTCCTTTCGATATTTTTGTAATGAGTACTACTTTTTTTACTACTTTTGGATAAGGATATTCCATATTATTTGATTATTATGCTGCTGATGAGAGGTCCCTCCTTGAAACACGTGTAGAGAAAAACTTAATTTATTGTTAATCAAGCAACCTTGGTATTACTGTATTTATTTAGTAATCGTTCGTAGGTCAAATCATCTTAATTCAACGAATAACAGAAATATTCCGCTAAAAATACTTACTTTTAGAAGAGCGTTTGTGCATAGCCACACTAACACGTTCAATCTCGTATTCTGGGCAGCAATTGGAGTCCATGTGACAAATTTGTGTCTGTCTATCAAAACTTGCTGTGCAACATTTTGCATCATTCATGCAAAGCATTGCGCATTCCACCTGTGAAAGCACGAGCTTAGGTCCACTTTTTGTTCCACTGTTTGTAATTGTTGTTTGATATGCTAACGCAAAGTTTTCGTACATAACCTTGGAATGGACAAGGTGAAAGAAAACAAAGAAAAGGGCAATATCTTCATAAAGTCCTGTTGAAAACATCATATGTTCCTGTACGTATGAATAGGTATAATCACATGTCGCTATCTTATAATTTAAAATTAAAGAAATGACTTGATGAAAAACAGTCAATAAAGGATGAAAAGATGACAGCTGCGCAATCAAACTGGTTACACTAGACACAAAAAAGATAAACGATACTTTGTATTATATAAAAGATTCAGTATTTCTGCATAATATATAAAATTAATCAATTGAGGTATTCCGGTTTAAAAGAACCTCTACAGTTTTGTGAAGGTATAGTTTTACAGATATGAAAACAGTTGAAAATAAGATTTATGGAAACAAAAATAAAACATAGAATAAAATAAAATAAAAGAAAATATAGATTAAGAAATTATTTCCCGGAAATACGGTTTGTTATACAGTGTTTGATTTTATGTTGATTCTTGGTATTTTAACGGAAGATCGCATGGAAAAGCCCTTAAAATAAATGATGCAATGATGTTTCCCCATAGATTTTAATGCTAAACTGTGTTACGCGCTTGCGAATATGTTTTTCATTAGATATAATTAGCATAGCAAGTTTTCTTTAGGATTTTCTATACTGCACTCCTGCACGGTTAGGTTTAATTTTCTTCAGGGGTTTCAGAGACGATAACGGTAGAGCCCGAAAGATCAAATGAATTGATGATTACAAAGTTCAAAGTTCATAGACATGGCAAAAACAGGAACACAGAAAAACAAGGACGTGAGACAGCTACAAGGCACGGGAAGACGTCATTCAGAACTAAGGCACTCATAGTGTGAACTCCCATTCAAAAGTTGGAGTGACATCAGGTTTTCCGGAAGGGTTAGAATACCTTGCGACACCCGTCACTCTATCAGTGGTTTTGAAAGATCTGTTGAAAGCTGATCGTTTAATGCAATTTTCTAACGATCAATCATAGGACCAATTTTAGATTTTGTTCCAAAATGGCGGCCAAGTGTTTTTTTATTGAATTTGAATAAAATTGGCAATCTTTGTCCGAGCCCTTTCTTATATTATTACAGTACATTTGAGTAAAATTTGCTTCAATACTTTCAGAACAGATGATAAATTAATATCGTTTCCGTAGGGTCTAATAACACATTAAGTTGAGCGCTGTTGTCTTAAGTTTTTCTTCTATACGATAACATTCAAATGTGGGAATGCTGGAAAGGACTGTTTATATAATATTCCCGTGAAGTTTGTTCAACTTCTCTTCAGTGATTTAACAGATGAGAATCAAATATTATCTCCATAAGGATTAATGTTAAACTATGTTCAGCTCTTGCAGCCATAGTGTTTGTCAAATTGAGGCGTTACGAAAAAGCATAGTAAGGACCCCGTCCCATCTACATCTAATACAGTTTTTAGCTCAACTGGCCTGAAAGGCCATGTGAGCTATTGCCATCACTTGGCGTCCGTCGTCGTCCGTCGTCGTCGTCCGTCGTTAACTTTTTCAAAAATCTTCTCCTCTGAAACCACTGAGCCAATTTTTACCAAACTTGGCCTGAATCATCACCAGGGTATGCAGTTTTAAAATTGTGTTCGATTAGTCCGAAGACCAAACAACATGGCCGCTGTTACTAAAAATAGAACATGGGGGTAAATTACTGTTTTTTGCAAATAACCCGAAAACCGTTACAGATATCAAAAATCTGACAGAAGTTAAAATGATCAGCATGGCAAGATCTACCTGCCCTGCAATTTTGAAGAAAATCCGAACCCATCCGAAAGAAAACCCATGTTGGAGTTATTGCCCCTTTTCCGTAAAATTTTCAAAATTTTAATATTTTTAATTTTTTATTAGGAAAACTATAACAGATAGAAGTCAAGTTGAAATTGCAAAAATGTTTAGCATACCAAGATCTATCCCTCTGAAAATTTTGAAGCAAATCTGAATACCCATGTTGAAGTTATTGCCCTTTATTGTCAAATTTTTGCTATTTTATACATTGTTCGTCTAAAGATCAACTCCTCTGACACCGCTGGGCCAATTGCATTTAAACTTGGTCACCTCTGACACCACTGGGCCAATTGCATTCAAACTTGGTCACAATAGTCCTTGGGTGGACCACATTAAAAATTGTGTCCGACATGTCCGCACCTAATCCAAGATGGCCGCCAGCGAGGACCATAGATTAACATTGGACCCTATGGGAAATGCATTAAAAAATAAACTTCTCTGAAACCGCTTGGCCAATTGCAACCAAACTTGGTCACAATAGTCCTTGGGTGGACCCCATTCAAAATTGTGTCTGACATTTCCGCACCTAATCCAAGATGGTCGCCAGCGGAGACCATAGATTAACATTAAACTCTATGGGAAATACATTAAAAATGCAAGTCCTCTGAAACCGCTGGGCCAATTTGCATCTAACTTGGTCACAATAGTCCTTGGGTGGGCCCCATTAAAAATTGTGTCCGACATGTCTGCACCTGATCCAAGATGGCCGCCAGCGGGGACCATAGATTAACATTGGACCCTATGGGAAATACATTAAAAAATCAAGTCGCCATGTTTATGCCATTAATATAATACGGATATAATCAGGTGAGCTATTACAGGCTCCTGGGAGCCTCTAGTTTAATACGTTTTCAAAAAATTTCGGAGTATCCGATTGTAAAGTTTTCACATAAAATCAAATTTCAAACTATGTTTGGCGCTGGTAGCTATTTTTTTTTAGGTGGAACAAACTAAACTACATGTACTTTTTTTTGTTTTGTATAAGTATTACTATAGAGTTAAGTTGAATTTGCTTAAGGGGATTAGGAGGGGCAATGAAAAATATGTAACATGCTCGTGTCCATGTTTTTGTCGAAATGGGGCGAAATAAGCAATCTTTGTTTAGAACCTTATATCATTCCAGTAGTAAAATTATTTTTTACTACAAATATTTTCACGGTAGAAGGTGAAAATTCCGATTTTATCAAAGGTTCAATTTAACTATGTTCGGCACTGCTGGAGTGGTTTTATCGGATAAAAATCAAACAACGGCAGTAGTATACCAAAGGAAAAAGGGAAGTGATGGTCACAACGAAGTCCAAAGACATAGCAAAAATGGTACAGAGAGACATACAGACAAAACAAGGACGTTAGACAGCCACATGCATGGAAATAAAAAGGCGACATTAAGAACTAAGGCACTCCTGGTGTGAACTCCCATGAAGTGACATCAGGTACTCCGGAAGGGTGAGCATGTCCTGCTCCACTAGTGAAACCAGTTACACTATCAGTGAGTCAATCCAAGGTTGAGTAAATACCAATTATGTAAAATCCGTGAAGACGTGAAATCTAGCTGAAAATGTCTCTTTTCATTTAGGAAACAGACATGTCATATTTGTCAATGATGTCATGGTGTCGGTCATAGAAATTCTGAAGAGATGAAAGTAACAAAGGATAAACGAATTCCTGACTAAGCAGCTATTGGACAGGGTTTATGCTCTATTCAAATAATCACTATATGAATGGGAAATAAGAAACTGTTGCAAAGGACCTTCTTTTTACAGAACGCACCCGAGATCAAAGCACTCTTATGAAGTCTTCAAATCCATGTATTGAACTCATCGCCATACAATACTTGCAAACTACTTTAGCTCAACATATTTTTTCCTTTGAAGATTTATTATTATTTTGAAGTTTATGCTTATAATTCTTTCCCGTAATAATTTGAAAGATTTTTGACCTTTCGGTATGTGTTACAACATAGTCAAACATATTGTGCTATTCTGGCGAATTGTAATTTGATATTTTTCATATTACACATATTTTATATATACATATTTTACTCTGGTGGGTAAAAACAAATCAAACAACCCAAAGGGTACAAATGTTGTTTCCATATAGCGTTCACCTGTTGTATTGCTATGTCTTGTTTGGTCTGTAATATTTCTCTTTTTGGCATTTTGAACATAAACATTGAAAAGATACGGAGTAAATACAAATGAAGCACAGTCTCTACAAAGACTTGGCAACACTAAGCAATGGGAAAACGCTTTTAATGTTGTTCTTCAACCTGACGACACCATGCGGGCTTCAACAATGATTATGGAATCAAATTGAGACAGCAACTATTGTAAAAGATCTTCCATAAAACAAACCTGTAAACTGTATTATTTACTTTAAGGGATTCAGAGGAGATGAGAAAATATGCTTTTCCCGTAGGACCAATCTTATGCCATGTTCTATGGTTGTGGTCATGTTTTGTCGAATCACAACAAAATAAGCGACATTGTAAAGGACTAACCATTCATTATTCCAACAAACAGAGATTCATTGCAAGATCTGCCAGATGCACCACTAAGCCCCTATCCAAACTACTTATCACTTTATTGTCTGCAGTAAGTTATTGGTCTGAAAAGCTACTGCGAAAAAGCCTATTATGCGAGCGGCCCGAATCAGATCTAGTTTCTTAAAAATTTCCTTGAACAGCTCTCCTCAAACAGTCTCGCATACAGCAATAGCATCTACCCATTATACAACCTTTTCAACATACAAAATTTAAAATAAAACTTTCCGATCTAATACATCAATGTTTCTGTACCAAAAACGGAGAACGCAGCTATTCTGATTTTGTAATAGGAAAAGACAAAATCATTTTATTAAGAACCATATTGAGTCAAAAAAGAAACACAGTGGAAATGACTTGATAAAGATGCTTCAATTTTAAAATTTGATCGACAACGTTTTTGTAGAATGTGGATGCCGCTTTTTTCAACAAACAATAGGGATTCCTATAGGAACAAATTGTGCGCCACATTTAGCTGACCTCCTTCAACGGGTCCAGATTGCTATTTTTAGCTTCAGATAAATAGACGATGTCCTTTCTACAAATAACCCAAAATTAAAAGAAAATTTACATCGGATCTATCCCAGTGAACTTGAAATTAAAGAGACAACCTATACACCCAATTCTGCTTCATCCGCCGACCTTTTGTTATACATTGACGAACATGGTTGTCTGAAATCTAGGTTATATGACAAACATGATGACTTTGTCTTCCTAGTTGAGTATTATATTAAACTAATAATTGATATAAAGGTTCATATTAAAAATACAATGCTGTAAACAGTTAAAAAAATAAGAACACAAATATTTTTGTGCTAATAATGTTTTTTATTTTATAATATATATTAAAAAACGTTGAAATTGAGATAAAGGTACCATTTCAACTATATGTGCATGGTTTTTGTTTCGTGTCATTTTGAGTAAATCTACAGAACTTTTCAATCTTGGTATTCTTCAGCTATTTACACAACTCAACATTTGAACGTATAAAACACTATGAAAATGTGTGGTAGTTCACACACACACACACACACATCTTAACTTTAATTGTCTTTATAAAATCTTTATTTTTGCTTTATTTTATTCCTTAGAAACGTGTCATCAAATGTTGATTGTACTGAATGTGGAAAAATGGTTAAAGGTCAAAGCCTACGGAAGCACATGATCCGGCATAAAGAACCAACCTTGGAATGTAACATCTGTATGAAAAAAAATTTTTTTCCGTCCGACTTAAAAAGGCATACTACCGTCCATTCTGGGATGGCAAATCGACATGTATGTGAGACCTGTGGTCTTTCGTTTTCGTCTGGTTCCAACCTCAGACGCCATGATAGATGTGTGCACCAGAATGAGAAAAAAGTTTAAATGTGATGTTTGCCCACAGTCGTTCTCAAGAAAGAAGGCCCTGGATATACATATCATATCTCGTGAAGGTAAAAAGCTCTACGAATGTGAAATTTGTAAAAAAAAAACCAGTACAATCATAAATGTAGCCTAAGAAGACATAAATGTGTCCAAGCAGGATCAAACAAACACACCTGTAAAATTTGTAAGAAATCTTTCAAACAGAATTGTTACTTCAAACAACATAGTCTTTTACACAAGGAACCTAAACATCAATGTCATATATGTGGCCACCAATTTAGATGGATATCTTTTTTTAGGAAACATTTGCAATCTTTAATTGTTATTAGTATTGTTATTTTTCGCCTTCATGGATAATAAAAATATAAACTTAACATTGTGTTTAACATAAACTTATACGTTGTATTTTAATCAAATCATGGTTATCTTTTGCTAAACATAATCTTGTCTCTTAATACGGAAGTCCATTCACTATATTTCTTCATCGCAGATTCCCAGTCGACTTCACCATAGAATCCTCGATTCAACCACTTTAAAATGGCATCTAACTGGTTTCACACCTCTTGGGACATCAAATGGGTTGCTTATCGTGTTGGTTCTCTTCAACTATCTCCTCAATTATCTTTGTATTCCAATCACACTGTGGATCTTTATCTGTCTTTCTAAATTTGTTTCGTCTGTAAATTCTTCTTGTTGTTAAATAGTTTTTTCTTTTGCCCATAATCTGAAAGGATAAAGGTATGAATCCTTTAATTTACTGGCTTGTACTGCGACGCATCAACACATTTATTACTTGTACAAATTGAGCATACAATGTAGATTACCTACGGTATAGAACGAAAATGTATTTCCAAGGACATTTGAATAATGTTTCGATTTGACTATAGGACGTATAAATCGTGACCTTAGTATATATATTTAATGCATTTCAATTGATCTCGGAAATTGTACGTGTTCGTGATTGACATTCATTATGCAAAATAAACAAGATACGGGCAAGTTATTTTTATTGCATTTGTAGAAGAAATTATAGTTTTCTTACCATTTCCGCTCTTCCATCCTTGTTTACATTGTGTTCAGACTCTCCGAGCCCCGGGGGGGTAACTTGACTATAAAATGACGGGGGTGCGTCTTTAGGTTCAAAACCCCTACCCGAAATTATCCAGGTCAGGCCAAATTTGAGACCCGAGTTTATCCAAAAAACTAAAATAATTACCTGAATTTATCCAAAGGGGATGTGCTAATCAAAAGATTAATGCCTAATTTAATGTAGCAAATCACTTAATCCTTTCACTTTGTTTAAATTTGCCAGGAAAACAAAATTTGCAAAACAAATCTCCAAACAACAAGAAATTAAACCCGAAATCTCTAGAAATTGCTTAAATATAGACCCGAAATCTCCAAAGTCTTTCAGGAAATTCTACCCCGAATTTGCCGCACGTCCCGTACCTATACATATAGAAGTTACCCCCCGAGCTCCGAGCCTAATACAAACTTGTCCGTGTCTCATCAATAGATAATATTGCGTAGAGGTAAGGCCCCGTGTAGACAGGTCAAAGATGACGTGCCTAAGAAACAAATGGCAAACAAAACTGCTCAATAAATTATCATGCGTGACTAAATTGAAAACACGCTGATCTTGAACCTAATCTATAATAGGATCGTAAATAAAAGTACACATATATAAATGTAATAATTCGAACTTAGTCAATCAATATAATTGCTTTTATTGAAATGTATATGTAAAATTGTAAATGTAATTATAATAAAATAATAATAAAAGACCAAATGAGATATGACAGACAGATGAAAGTAATTATGAATAGAACTGTTTTTTTTTTACATTCCTACAATTTGGGAGAATACTGCCCAAAAAGTGTTTGATACGTTGTTCTAAAAACTGTCTGGATTTTTCACCAGTGTCAGTCTGTACCAGTACGGTGACTTGCTTGCCTAGTTCATTATGATGTGGTCTTCGAAGTTGGTAGCCCACCAGACAATCGTCCTGCGTTAGTGCTCAACAATACGATCACCGACGCGTCGACAAGTTTCTCCGACGTACACCATAAAACAGCGTTTACGTTTGATGGCATCAACTAAATTTTCGGTTATGCAAATAAAACCGTTGTTTATCCTGGAGGTATTGTTGTGGCCCTGATGCTTTATTGTAAATTATACTTTTCCACTCCCAAACGGACTAGCATTCAATTGCCATTTGCATATTTAAGTATTAGACTTAAAGACCATGACGTGAGATAGATATAACAACGACAAAAGAATACAGAACGAACATGGGAAGTGATGATCACAAAACTCAAAGTCCAAAGACATGACAAAAACGGGACCACAGGAAAACAAAAACAATAAGGACGCGAGACAGCAACAAGGCACGGAAATTTAAATTGCGATAAAACTCCATTTTATGTAGAGTGAAAGGGCTGTACACTGTCTGATTCCCCGTTTTTTTTTTAAAGACACGATATTAAGACAGTATTATTAAAAACCACTCTGCATGTCAATTTTAATTAACAGAGTAAATCAGATATTATTCATCTTTGTCACTATCCAATTAACAGAATAAATCAGATATTTATTCATCGTTGTCACTATCGTCCCCCAGATTCGTCTAATAATGCTCTAGTACTGCTAATTTCATACTGTTGAGAACATTTGCAACCATCAGTACATGCCTGGCTTTTGTGATACACAAGAACGCCTTCTGTGTGAACAATTTGTTTTGTAACAACAACTTAACAATAAGAGTGTCGTAGAGGCTGGTTCTTGCTCCATCAAGTTTACTGACAATTCATTGTTTTAAACAAACCACAAATGCTCTTCAAGAGAAGGTGATCAACATTTGCACGTTTTCATATTGATGCTTGGTAATTACCTCTTAAGAATATGTTTATCCCAGCCTTCCTTTTGTGCCAAGGAATATTGTGTTAAAATTTCATAAGGATTGATCAACTAGAACTTAGACTATTGACCTAAAACAAAAGTGTCCACAGACAACGACGTACAATTATACGACCTCAATTTTTTTTTGCTATTTAACAACTATGAAATCAACACAAAAACATGCAACTATAGAAACAAATCATGAAAAACCAACAGTACAACACTTTTTCTAATGCAGCAGGAATAAAATTCATTATTCAAAAGTCATTTGAAAACATGTTAATCACAACATAGTAGCAGGGGTAGCTTACCACCAAACCACAATATCTATGATAACCCAGACAAATATGTTCCAAAAAAAAATCATACACAACAAGCGCAAAATATAAAGGAATAAAGACAGTCCGTCTCAAACTATCGAACACACGTGCACCTTTAACAATCGACGAGTAGAATATATGAAATAGGTCCATAGGAAGCCATACCGGCCAACAAAATAATCTAATAAAATACTTCATATTAAAAGCAACTTACTACAAAGAATGTGAGATTATAACTTTTCGAACTAATTGCAATTAAACATGTAGTATAGACTTTAGCAATTTATTTCTTTTGACATGTTTGTATCTGAGTAAGATCTTAAGTTCCGGATTGATCCTATCAATTTTTATTATCCTGAACACCTAAATATTATTTTCCAAGTGCAATGAAAAAATATAATAAAATTTTTAAGTGTTTTATATCATATATATTCACGTTTAACGCGTATATTAGAACAGAATTCGTAAAGATTAGTTAAATATCCGTCTAAATAGTCGTATTTTTTTCGTTATAATTAGCGATGTTTTATATTCAATTTGATATTTAATCGAAAATAATTAGTAACTTTGAATTTAGAGCTCTTTTCGTATTTGGCTGATGGACTAATTGACTAAGTTAGAATTATTGCATTTATATATGTGTACTATTATTAGACATGTTACGAAAGGTGTTTGTCGATGATTATGTTAGAGTGAGGGATCGTCTCAAAACGCGATCGATAAAATAAAAAACTTACTTGACGTGTGTTTAGCAAATTTAATTTTCAAACAAGAAGATCTGTCTCTCAACAAGACCTGCACATAATTCAACTATTTGGTTGAGTTTTTCTATTGGGTGTCTCCATATACTACCTATCACTTTGAACGATTTCAATCTGCGAATAACGTGCTCGACGTAAACACGACATTCTGACATTAAGGTATTAAGTTTTTTACATTTGCGAGGTTTTCGAAGTAACTGGTGTCTTGTACGGCGTTATGATTGGTTGCCTATTCGGGTATATTTTGTCTGCTAGTATTACACAGTTTATTGGAAAGTCTAGCTCTTGTCTGGGACCAATAGATGGAAGTAAGGCGTATTGCTGGGCATCATTTTGATGACCCAAAAACCCACTGCGTACCAAACGTATATGTTTTTTTATTGTCAATTAAAATCTGAGTGTGCAGGCAGTGTATATGACGATGTCCAGAGTAGAATTGTTCTTGTGGTTCATTTATAGGTCTATAAATGGTATGCGAGGTACCATCAGTAGCACCCAATGCAGATGGCAGAAGCGGCCACTCTCCACGAAGATCAAGCCATTCATAACAGTTTGGCCATACAACATTTGGGGCATATATTTCAGAGAGAACTGGTACTAATGTTTCAATTCGTTCACACACTGCATGTTGTGATATATCAAAAATTAACGAAAGCAACGTATAACAAGGATAGCTGCAAAGCCATAATATTACAAGCATAAGACGATTGATTGGCGATAATTTATGTGGTCTACATGCATATCCGTCATGAATTTGGATACCTATTGTTCTAAGCATTTCAAGCAAAGTTTCCGGTGTTTCTCCACATACACGATAAAATTCATACCGATGAACAGAAAATATTGAAAAGACATCCCTCCCAGTCCATATTTCACTACGGCCTGCAAAAACTCTATTATAGATATTTAATAATGGATCCGGAGGAGGTCTCGATTCTGATTAGTTACAATGTATCTACAGAATAAATCTGTCATGATCTAAATATCTATGATTACACATTTTGTTTATTTTTTCTGCCTATTGCATTCCAGCTCCTTTAGACCGAGGTGTGATAAAAAAAATTAAACCAAAAAATGAATTAATCAATATGAATTTGCAAATAAAATGATTGGTTTTTGACAGCTATCAATTAGTGTGAACACTCATGTGTGCAAAATTAATTAACATCATATTTTTTACATATTAATTATTTCTTTGATGGCACCAGTACCAAATCCTTATGGCCAACGATCATGTCGTTGATAACATAAATTGCTCTTTATACCCCTCGACAAAACGTTTGGGCATATTGTTTTACCTTCGTCTGTCCGTCCGTTATTCCGTCAGTCCGTATGTCCGTCCGTCTCTCCTATCTGTGATAAGCTGTTTTTACGGATAAATCCTCACATAATATTATTTCTACATTTATTTTACTTTGCAAAGTGATTACGTAGGGATTTAAGATGAGCATATAGTCATGGTTTAGATTTTGTAGAAATTTGTGATTATGATAGGGTAGTTGAAATTGGCCATTTTATTGAATGTGTATTGTGGAACTGTAATTCTGGATAACTCCTCCAACAATAATAAAGTTCCGTTTATTTTATTTTTCCGAGTGACCAGGCATGGATTTGATTACTTCTGATTGTCTGTTTTCTAGTTAGTTCACTTTATGTCTATCGGAGTCTAGGAAGATGCTTATGTCGCTGAACTTGATTACTCTTTTATTTAGGGGCCAACTCCGACCTACCGTTGGGTGTGGGGTTTCCTCACCGTTCATTGAAGATCTTATGGTGGCTTTGAGTTGTTATTGCTCCCCTTAGGGTCGTTGTCTCTTTGACGCATTTCCCGTTTCCCTTCTTTTTCTTATTTATCAAAAACATAGCGAGATATGAGAGTTAAAGTTCTTGAAATTTGCTTATTAAGTGCATAGAAAGTAGATGTTCATGATTTAAATCCATCTGCGGGGTAATCATATGTGCCTTACAGAAACAGAGAAGCCTTATTTCATCCCAAACTTGAATATACATACACTAGGAAACTGAACATTGGATGACGGCATCGGGGGCAGTTTCCTTGTGCAATTCCCTATTGGATTGTGTGACTTGTGATTGTACTTATCCCTCTGACTTCTTTGTGTTTGAGTTATTGAGTTTGATTTGCAACAATAAACAAAAACAGTGATGGTCGTTGCCACGGGGGGGGGGGCACTTCCTATATAGAGGTATATACAGACGTGCCGCTGGAATGGCCCTGTTTTTTGCAGTTGTCAACTATATGAATGGGTAGTAAATTTTGACATCATGTATATAAATGGGTCGTAAATTAACCCCAAATGGCCAGAATCTCTACTGGTTGCTGTAATCAATTAAGTATTTATCATTATTTGATGTTTAAGAACATTCCTGCTGTGAAATTAATGGTTTTCTGACTCCAATTACACATTTTTACTATACAGTTGGGTTGCTTATTTTTGAAATTTACTATATGAATATATACCTTTCTGAGCCACCAGTGTGACTGAGTAAAAAATCTGTAAGCCACGCCATGAAAATAAACTGCAATTTTTATGTCGTCTGTTGTTCTCGAAAATGCGAAAAAAAAAATTTCATTTACATTATCATGAACTGACTTTCTCATTTACATCGACTATAAAATGAATGAGAAAATTATATATATATAATTGACGTTTTGAGACGACCCCTCTTTAAATTTGTCAATCGACATACGCTTAATCATATACACCTTTCGTAACATGTCTATTTACTATCCCTTTATCGATTAGGTTCAAGATCAGCGTGTTTTCAATTGAGTCACGCATCAATAACTACATTTTCTACGTATGTCCGACAGGTTCGCACCACCAAGATTTCCACCTAGTGAGAACATAGTAAACATAAGAACCTATGAGAAAATGTTGGTTCTATAAATCAAGTTGATATTATTTTGGCATAATAATTCGATGGTCATTAAAAAAATAAATGATTTAAGCACCGATTATAAATCCAAGTTGGCCACGACTGCAGATTTTAGTTTAACATAGGACCACACAGGAAATTTCTTATTCTTGAAAACCGTTTCATATACCAAGTCGATATTAATTTAATATAGTAACATGATGGTCCTTAAACAAATGTATAATCAAAGTACCGATCATAAGTCCAAATGGCCGCCACTGCAGATCTTATTTTAAAAAGGCCCCTTTGAGAATATGTTGTATAATGTTAATTTTTGAAAGTCATTTCATTCATCAAGTTGAAATTAACTAGGATTGGTAGTGTAATGGTCATTAAAGAAATCTATGATTTTTACCCGATAATAAATCCAAGATGGCCACCTATGGAAAATGTTTTAGATAGCTTATTCTTGAAAACCCCTTTATATTAACTATGCATGTTAAGATCATGGTCAATGAATAAACAAATATATGATTTTTATACCGACCATAAATCAAGGATGGCCCTCACTGCAGATCAAAATTTAACATTTAACCCTATTAGAAAATCTTGTAAATTGTTTATTCTTGAAAATCGTTTCATAAATCGCATTGATATCATGATAGTAATTAGCAGATTTTTGATTTACTATCAAACATTAAATTAATGGGTGTCACCTTAGATTAATCATTGAACCCTATGCCTGTTAGGAGGTCTATTACATTAGTATCCGAAAGGTATCCGGCAGGTGAGCGATATAGGCTTATATTATTAATTTGATATCGTTTGAGAAATTTGATTAGTGGAGAAATGATCACATGACCAGCTGTATTTTTAGAGATTGACTAGAACAAAGTATATCAAAAAGTTATATCACATGTTACTAAAAAATAGAAATGCATATCGCATGTTTCTATGAATGTTTATAATCTTGTTTAAGTTATTTTATGTATTTTTCAAGAATCAGTTACATGTACATACACACTGTAATTATATTATAGTGCTAATTAACTTTTTGATAAATTATTTTTTGAAATATTTCAAATTAATTTTTGAAATATTTCAACTATATCTTGAATTTGATAATTTAGACAAAAGATAAAAATGTCCTTTTCAGTATTCATGTAAATTAATAATATAATAATTGTAGTCTGAGTATGAGGTCGATACGATGTTTTATCGACCTCATACACAGACTATAATTGTATAATGTGAGCCTTTGGTTTTATCATGAAGTCATCGTGCATAAATTCTCATTAAATTGTTTATATATCAAAAATCTATTGATACATAATGAAAGGATAAGGAGTAAATACTCATGAGACAGAGTCTCTACAAATACAAGGTAAAAACCAAGCAATGGAACAACGCTTTTATTGTTGATCTTTACCTTGAAGTTTTATTACTTTTTCATAACGTGTCTTTTTTTTTAAATGGATGAACTTGATAAATAATAATTGTACATTGTATATATGAATTTTTTTATTCTGTTTAAATGAATGCATCAACTGTTTATAAAGAATATCCTTTTTCTGGTAAGCGTATCGGGCATTTTGCGCTGTGCCTTCTTTACATCCTATGTACTGAGTTGCTTTGAAAGGTATAAATGCAGCACAGTAAAGCAACAATCATCGTCTCGTTTTACTTGTTATCCTTAAAGAAACGTCTTTTTAGCTGTCTGAATGTATGTCATTTGAATGCGTCTTTGATCTTCTTATGAACCAAACGACGTAATATTTCTCAACTGCAATGATACAACAGTATGCAATGAGATCCTTCGGAAATAGGATTGATATATAGAAGATGTTTTACTTCCAGGGAGCACTATTTCAGTTATATCATGTCGAGGACAGGGTTATTAATTAAAAAAAAAAGTATAAGTAAAAAAGGATAGATAAAAAGGAGGAAGGGACAAGTGGTCCTAAAAGTTACACTTGACACTGGAAAATGGTAAAATAGGTGGGGGTAGGACATTTAGCCATCTATACTACCCCATTGATTCTGCATTTGTACCAGAAATGTAGAGATGGAACGTTAAATTGCATTAAGCATGGCGTCTCCACACATTTTGTATACAATTGTTTGCAGTCAATTTTTACGTATTTTGACCTGACTATCCTGCATAAAAAGTTATTCCTTTATCCCCGACCTGGGAATGCACCCGGCAGCTCTGTAGGTAGAGCCCCTGAAATCCGATTCAGATACCGGGTCGGAAATTGGATCATTAGACATTAGACATAAGAAATCCTTTCTAGTTATACGCATTAAATTTTTCTAATAGAGCTTCTAAAAATGTATACAAAAAATTTAAAAAAATACTTTTTCTTTTGTACATGTTCTGTTAAAAAGTGCCCGTATTAACATTATTTGAGATAGTTTTCATTTGCATATTCGTAAGTTTTTATTTGTCTATTTATCTTTAACAGAAGTCTTGTCTTCGATAAAGTTTCTTGACAGCTTAATTGTTGTTTGAGACTTTCACAATCATGTGTCATTCACTTTCACAATCATGTTCCATTCACATACTTTATTTCATTGCTATAACCTGGGAAAGCTGTAAAATAGGTAAGCAGTTTAAAATTCATTTAAATATTATGTTGAACTTATTGATAATGATAATTGTTTTATTGGTATTGTAAAATAATTTTAAAATAAATGATTCAATTTAGTATCCAACACATTTTTTTTTTATTTCAAAGAGACTTTATTTTCAATCTAACTTGAGTTGAAAGTCGTATTGACTAAATCAAATAAATATTTATAATATGCAAATGAAATCGAAGGACCAGGGAACTCTTTTCACAAAAACACTTTCGATAAAAATTAGTCGTAAGTCTTTAACGTTTCATATTGACTTACAATCAAAAGGGTTTCTGGCCTTGGATTGTTTTATGCAAAGCGTTGAAAAAGACCAACATAACATAGGGAATAAACCACTGACTACGGTAAAAAAAAAGTCCAAATGATAGGTGTCCTGACCATGACGTCACAGACTTGAAAGGGTAGAAATAGTGATAATTAATAAGGGTCATAAGATGTCATCATTTTCAATTCACGCGTACGAAATTGTTGACTTAGCTATCTGTGTGGTTTCTGTTGATCGAAATTCTGAGACGTGTACACTTTTTTTTAAAATATTTTTATTTTCAATATATATATATATATAATTAGCGATTTGTAAAGTATACAAATTTCGGCAATTATGAAACTCTTCAAAACCACATCAATTTTTTTTTTCTGCAGGAAATTTTTCCGCATGATAAAAAGTTTCGACTTTTTTTTTTGTCAAAGACATTTCTAGAGAGTTATGATATAAGAATAAATGGTAGCAAAGGAGTAATGCAATCGACTGAGTTACTTTTTCCATGACAATACACATACAATGTATCTTCTATACTGGAAATTAACAGCAGCTTTTGTGTGAATTTATTATTATTCATATAGTGATTACTCTAAGTAGTTTTTTGGACATTTTCTTATATACAAGTTTTAGATATATTTTATCTTTTAAAAAAAGTTAATTTGAGCCAAATTTGTATTGCTGATTGCAATTGATAGGTTATTCATACATTGAATATCATAACAATAATCTATCTGTACCCAACCTATTTATAATCGTCGAAATTTTAGTTTTGCCTTCAATATTTTTTACCTTCCAAATACTATATTAGTTATTTTTTTTAAATGAATATGATACACGGTTTAAGAATAAAACTTTAAAGTACTAAAATCCAGACTTAAACGACATGAACGCCCTAATCAGGAACTGTTGACTCTACTATATCCCACACAGCCATCCGAAGAAAAAAAAAAGACCCATGCATTGTACATTAATGTTAATTCATGAACATTTTTTTTTGTTTCCTCGAATTCAACTGTTAAGCGACTGCTACCAGATGGATTTCTATGTTATTTTTTGAGATTGTTTCTTTGAATTGGGGTTTTATTATTATTTTTTTTTCAGAAAGAACTATGGTCGGAATTATTTTTATCCCTTTGCGTATACCATTAACAATGCGATTAATATTATACCCATGATGTAGCAATGATAAATTTACGACAGACGCGCGAGACTTGCACTGAATTTAATTACATAAACAAATGGGTAAAAACTATGAATAATTCAAACAAAATGTTATCAATTTCATTTAAACTAACATGAAAATTGTTTGTCACATAATTTATGAATGATTCTGGTATTGATTTTCCTTGAACAAAGCCATGTCATTGACTAAAGGCAAAACTATTGATGTCTTTGAACGTCTCAAAATCTGACCTGTCAATCGTTCTTCCATTAAAAAATTGTTGGCACTCGATGCGCTTTCACTTGGTGAAGTTATACGAACTTTCACTCAAGTCGGCAGTATTTCCTATCTAA
>MJUU01004399.1:100788-115206 GCA_002080025.1 Modiolus philippinarum | reverse complement strand
TTTGTATCTTCCTTTCCATCGTAATAACTAAATACAGAAATCACTGTGAATTTATTTTCTGCATATGTTCATTTCGACTACTTACAATATATATGTCTCTTTGTAGTATACAAGTACAGTTCGCTTATAAATTGTCGAGGTGGAGCCGGAAGTGACGTAATCGGAAGTTTAGTAGACCGGAAATAAGGTCACCGGAAGACACGTGACCGGAGAAGCGGAAGTCATGTGATCAGAACACGAAGTGTTTTTGTTGCGAATGCGCAACCGGAAGTAGCCCTATTTGAAGCCATATTCGGCCATTTTTATAGGAAATGACGTATTGGAAGAACACGTGACCCTGAAGAGGTCTTGTATAACCTTGGTACATGACGCATTTGCCACCGGAAGTGGGCGTATCCCAAGGTCTAAACCAAAAGTGGCCCTATTTGTAGCTCTATTTCGCCATTTTTTGTAGGAAATGATATGTTTGTATAATTGCTAAACAGCGCTCATGCTCGACGGAAGTGGGTGTATATCTCCTGTCGGCCGCCATTTTAACCGGAAATGCAGGGGTGTTGAATGACTTTATTTCATCACTCATGTGCTACCGGAAGTGGGTTTGTCCCAAGGTGTGAACCGGAAGTGGTCCCATTGGAAGCCATTTTCGGCCATTTTTAACAAAAATGACGTGATGGAACATCACGTGATCCGCAGGGATGTTGTGTAATTACCAAACAGCGCGCATGCACGACCGGAAGTGTTTGTTTTCCTTGTCGTATACCGGAAGTTTGTTTTTTCACTAGTCGGAACAACTAGGACATGGTCGTTCGGATGTTGTCGGAAGTTGTCGTGTGGTATTTCTAAATGTGTCCTCCATCATGTCCGCGTTCTTAAAGGTTGGTAATTTTTTGTGTGTTGATCTATGGGTGTTTTTATTACGACGGCGTTTCTAAAGTGAGATAACTCTTGCTAGTATTTTTCTCGCAGTTTTTTTTTTAATTTATAGATTTCATTCGAACCTAAAGTTAAATAACTCGTGATAAATTTAAGTTAAGCTGATGAATTTATGTTTATGTTCACGACTATGGTAACATGAGTCATAAGTACGTTTTTGTTTTGTTTTGCTCGAGTGCTCATTTCACTATATTGCTTCTGCTGCTGCGCTAAGGTGATGAGGCCTCTGCTGCTGCTGCGCAAGATTTAAAAAAAAAGGAAAATATATCTACGTAAAGGTCGATATCTTTTAGGACAAATAGGATTGAAGGTATACAGAATTCTGACCAATCAAATTGCAGGTATTTCAATCAATCAGATATGAAATCAATCAGAAATTTAACCGACAAACCACCTCCATTGATAAAAATAGCTGACTATATAAACGAGTGATCGACTGGCTTTGTAAGAAACGTCAAGGTACAGGTATCATTACAGATTGAACATTGGTAGCATGATAGTACCTCAGTTCATCTGTCTATACCTTTCGCAAGATAAATCCAAAAAGTTGATTTACACGCTGATGTTTGTTTAAAGACTTCCCATATTTCTCTGGAGTGAACTGTTGTCCAAAAGCAAGTTGCGCTGTATGTGGTGTTTATTCTGCCGGTAATGCGCTAACAGCTGACCCTTTTTGGAAAACGTTTGTTGGCTACCATACCAACAATTATTGGTGTATCTAAACATTTGCGCCCAGGGTTGGCAAAAAAGCGGGAAATACTCATATTTCCCAGGACGCTGGTAAATACTGGTAATTTCTGGGAAATAGTGGGAATTCTCGTACAGTGCTGGGAAATATACTGTCAGATGATATGACTTCATAACTTTGTAGTGAATAGTGCTGCAAATGGGTCAGATATGTCTAAATGGGATTATGCAAATGCAATTTCATTTTCCTCCACTACCATAAGACTATTCCAAATAGGTAAAACAATAAATGTCTTCCCACTTTCACTAATAAACATCACCTGCATTCAATGGTAATCTTTCTAAAATGTAATATCTTTAATGCAATTGATTTTAGTTAAATTTAGTGATCGACAAAAGCGTGACAATATTCGTAAAAATAGTAACAAGTTGAAGGGGTCCAATATTTCAATCACGGATCAATATCCGAAGTCAGTGGTGGAGAAAAGGAAGTCGCTCATACCGTTATTGAAAAAAGCACGTGATGCAGATGTTAAGGCAGTGTTAATTCGGGATAAATTATTCATTGGAGGTGAGCCGTATGAAGGTGGTTCATTTCAAGTTGCTATTGAAAATGCGAAGAAGCTTAAGAAAAAGTCAAGTGTTTTAAATAAAAATAAAGAAAGTAGTGATAAAAATTCTGGTGTAGATTCAGGTAGTGCTGATATTATAGTTCCTGAAAGTGCTATGCAGGTAGCATAGGAGTCGTCGGAAAATTGTGTCACAAATGTTAAATGTTTGTCATGGAATATAAATGGTGGTTTTGAAGAAAAGGTTAAAAATGTAAAATTTAAAAATTATATTTGTACTTATGATATTGTTTTCTTATCTGAATGCTGGATCAATGAGCAGTGTGATATTGAAATTGATAATTTTGCTTGTAAATCAATTCCTTTAGNAACACAAGCAAGGTTGTGGTATGTATGTTATGATTAGAAAAACTATTGCAGATTATGTTAAAATTATTGACATTTTATATGATACATTTGTATTGGTGAAGATTTCCAAAGAACTGATTGGAGGTGAAAGTGACTATATGATAGTGAATATATATATTCCTCCGCAGAAAGATACATAGCTGTGACTTGTTTTACGAACTTGAGAACCAAATTGTAAAATACACAAAAAAATGTATAAATATTTTTGTTATGGGTGATATGAACGCTAGAACTGCTAAATTACATTATTTTGTTCAAAATGATTTTTTTTCATGTCAGTATTTTAGATAGGGTTGGTCCTGATAATGCTTTGCCAGATCGAGTGAATCCAGATAGTGGAACCAATGACTATGGTGCAAAACTTGTGAACTTATATAAGTCCACTGGACTCCGTATTGTAAACGGTCGTCATAGTGAGGCCCTTGACAGCGATTTTACATACAACGGCCCAAGAGGTATGAGTGTCATTGACTACTTACTAACCAAACCAGATAACTTTGATAAAATAAGTAAATTTATAGTCTGTAATTTCACAACATACAGTGACCATGCCCCGATTCATATAAGTTTAGCATTAATACCCGAATACAAACAGACTTTATTGAATCAGACATAACAAATGGTGAGGAAGCAAAAGTGTTTAAGTGGAATAATGAGTTTAGAGATCTATGTTATAATGCTCTTATAATTAACTCAGATAATTTGAAGTCAACAATAGAGAACATTGATATTACATCCCAAGAAAATATGGATGAATGTGTGAATAACTTTACTGAATGTTTTATGAACATTATGTCTCCATTTTTTAAGAAAAAGCCAAGAGTCCGTCGGACAATTAATCGTTCTAGTGAGGATAGCACGAGTGATAAACCATGGTTTGACAACCGGTGTAAGGAGCTGTATATTACATACTGTAGAACCGAACCTTACAGACTTTTAATCGTAACAAATCGCATGTAAACCATACCGAGTTGAAACGTGTTAAGAAGATTTACAAAGATTACGAACGCAAGTGTAAACGTATCTACAAGCGACAGGAAGGTGTTATGCTTAATTGACTTAAGAAGGACAATCCAAGAAAGTTTTATTCTTTGTTTCGAAAGAAAAAGCAGCAGAGTAGTTGTAAATTATCAGTAACAGACTTTTTCGATTACTTTAAAAAGCTTGTATCAGACGTGCCTGAGATAAATAGAAGGCCCGAAATATTGTCAAATGACTGTGTTTTCTAAGAACTCGATGTAGAAATTAGTGCAGATGAAATTTTGAAAGCAATTTATAGCTTGAAGCGTGAAAAGAGTCATGGTCTAGACTGTTTGTTAAATGAATTTTTTATTGAATTTAAAGACTACCTTATGCCATATTTATGTATTATTTTTAACACCGTGCTTTCAACAGAATATTTTCCAACAGCGCGGTCTGATGCAATACTTGTGCCTTTCTTTAAATCAGGAGCAGTGAATGACGCAGCACACTACCGTGGTATAAGCCTTGTCAGCAACATGGGTAAACTTTTTACCTCTATTTTGAATAATAGATTGCTTAAATGGGCTACAAACAATGATATTTTAACTGATGCTCAGTTTGGATTTAGGAATGGTTATAGCACTACAGATGCTGTTTTTTCATTGTATTCTGTAATACAAAATACTTTGTGTAAAAACAAAAGATTATATTGTTGTTTTGTCGATTATTTAAAGGCATTCGATTCTGTTGATCGTTTATGTCTATGGTACAAGATTGCCAGATTAGGTACTTAGCGTTTTAAAATCCATGAACAGTTGTGTGAGAACATGCATAAGATTCAATGGTTTCAATTCAGAATTTTTAAGCAATAACCTTGGATTAATGCAAGGGGAAGTACTTTCCCCTATCTTATTTTCGTTATATGTTAATGATTTTGAAAATGAATCTATAAGTAATGGTAACAGTGCTATAGAATTTCAGAATATAACTTTATTCTTACTTATGTATGCTGATGATATGATTTTAATGTCAGAGACGGTCGATGGTTTACAGAATATGTTAAATACCTTATTTCATTATACTACTAAGTGGGGACTATCAGTTAATACTAAGAAAACTAAGATTGTTGTTTTTCGTAAGGGTGGTAATATAAGACCCAACGAAACTTGGGTAAATAATGGTAGTAATATAGATATTGTAGAACAATTTTGTTATTTAGGAGTGTAATTTCACTATAATTGTAAATTTAATATTACACAAAAACACTGCGCCGAGCAAGGGAGAAAAGCTATGTTCAGTATAAAGAAAAATACTTCATCTTTGTGTCTGAATACTTTTACAATGCTTAGTTTATTTGATACTTACGTATGTAGTATTTTGATGTATGGTGGAGAGATATGGGGTATGCACAAAGCACCAATGGTAGAAAAGGTTCATTCAGATTATTGTAAAATGTTATTAGGCGTTAAAAGGTGTACCCCTAATGTAATGATATATTATGAATTGGGTCGAGTACCCCTATGCTGTGAGCGTAATTATAGAATGCTTAAATTTTGGTTCAAAATTCTCGCTTCAGAGAATTGTATTTTGAAGTCATGTTATAGAGAACTGGTATTGAATTGTAATTAATGTGCTAATTGGGCATCATATATCAGAAATTTGTTGTATAGTCTTGGTCTGAACTATTTGTGGGATAATCAGTTTGTATTAAATACTGACTGTTCTATTTTACCTATAATTCGTCAGTGTTTGTTAGATCAAACGAAACAAGAACTCAATTCATTGTTAGAGTCATCTTCAAAGTGTATTTTGTATAGATACATCGTAACAAGTATGAATTTGCAGTTTTATTTACAGAAAAGTATTCCAGTTATGTTTTAGAAATGTATCACAAAATTACGTTTGTCGTCTCATAACCTTTTTATTGAAACTGGACGATATACTGGTATTGTTAGATATGAAAGAAAATGTGTTTTATGTGATATGGATGTATTGGAAGATGAATTTCATTTTGTCTTACAATGTAGAATGTATATTGATTTACGTAAAAAATACATAAAGAAATATTATTGGTCCAGACCATCTACCTTTAAATTAGTTACATTA
The DNA here is from genome assembly GCA_002080025.1 of Modiolus philippinarum. Taxonomy (NCBI): domain Eukaryota; kingdom Metazoa; phylum Mollusca; class Bivalvia; order Mytilida; family Modiolidae; genus Modiolus; species Modiolus philippinarum. The sequence goes on along the minus strand of MJUU01004399.1, from coordinate 109,540 downwards.
CTGTCTGTGGAAAACAGGAAAGAACTTTGTAACTTAGGAAAATTTATACATTTTGCTTTTAAAGCTAGAAATGATGTGGTATAAGCAAGGCTGAAAATTTATTTGTTCATAATTTTCTGACGTACTTATGCTGTTTCTTAATAATTCACGTATATGCTGTACAATCACTATTATATATTAGCAATTGTATACTGATGAACTGTATGATGTTCAAAGTTAATAAAGAATATGAATATGATTTGTCTAAGTGTTTGTGTAAACAAAAATCAAATTTATTTAGGTACTAGTAATTATCATTGTTGTGTAATTAATCAACTAAGATTGTGTCAAATATGAGAGTGTTAATTATTAAATAAACATAAATGTCAATGATGGGCTTGGGTATGCTTCTTTTTTTTAAAAAAAAGATAACAAATTGACAAAAGGCATGTTTTCATAACTAATTAAATTTTAAAATAATATGAAAATACAATTGTTTTTTTTTCCCATTAACATAATTAAAAATGAATCAAAAGTATTTCGTAGTCAATTTTAAAAGGAAATGTAAATTTGAAAGTAAATTAAAATAAATAGTAAGGAGTATTTTTATGTCAGAAGGATTTTAATGGAGTCATTTTTTTCATATTTCCCATTATTTCCCACTTTTTGAAATTTAGCAGTATTTCCCAGGACGAGAATTACCGGTAATTACCAGTGGGAATTACCGCCACTGGTATTTCCCGGCCAACCCTGTTTGCGCCAGTCTTGGTTGACGGCCAGAAAAGAAGTTCAAGTGGTTGAAAGAAGAAGAGGACCATGACACTAGTAATGCTTGGAAGAATGGTGTAGATAGAAGATTATATATCTTTGATGAAGTATTGGATTGTTGTGACCTATCATCGATCGAAGACAACGAATTCGCGAAAAGGATAGTCCAAAAACAGTTGCTAAAGGGAGGAATGGAAAATGCGGCCTATCGCTATACAGTAATAGCCAGTCACAAGCCTAGTGAAAACGCAGAGTGAACCTTCATGAATTCAGTTAATAATGCCTTGATTCACGTGAAATTCAAAACTTCAATTTTCTTCTAAGATAGAAGCAGCAGCAGCATCAAAAGCCTTATCACACCAGCGCAGCAGCAGTAGCAGAAGACACCAAATCACCCTAGCGCAGCAATATAGTGAAATTAATACGCGAGCACAACGACAAATAAAAAACGTATTCGTGAGTCGAGTTACCATAGTCGTGCACATAAACATTCGTTAGCAACTTAAGTTAATCAAGAGTTATCTGGCCTATGGTTCGAATGATATCAATAAACTAAAAAACAGTGCGGGAAAAATACTAGGAAGAGTTATCCCCCTTTGTAAACGCGGACGTAATAGAAGACACCCATAGATCAACACGCAAAAATTTACCTCCCTTTACGGACGCGGACACGACAGAAGACACCCCTCAGAAAAACAACAACTTCCGACAACATCCGAACGACCACGTTGGAGTTATTCCGACTAGTGAAAACACTAAACTCCCAGTATACGACAGTGAAAACACCCAGTTCCGGTCGCGCATGGGCGCTGTTTAGTAATTAAAAACATCCTTGCGAGATCAAGTGATGTTCCTTCATGTCCTTGCTGGTCAAAATGGCCGAAAAAGGCTTCCAATAGGGCCACTTCCGGTCTACACCTAAGGATAAAACCACTTCTGGTCGCGCATGCGTCATTAGATAAAGTCACTCAACACCCCTGCTAGGTCACGTGTTGTCCCAGGACATCATTATCGGTTAAAATGGTGGCTTTCAGTAGATATACATCCACTTCTGGTCGCATGCGCACTGTTTAGTAATTCTAGTAATTAAGGCGGGGTCACGTGTTGTTCCAACACGTAATTTCCTATCAGCTTGTAATAGGGCCACTTTTGGTCTACACCAAGGGACGCACATGCGTCATGTACTAAGGTTATAATACCCCTGCAGGGTAACGTGTTGTTCTAACACGTCATTTTCCATCCAAACGGCCGAATGAGGCTTCAAAAAGGGATAATTCCGGTGCCGCCTGCGCAATAAAAACACTTCGTGTTCCGGTCACATGAGATCCGCTGCCAGTCACATGACCTCCGGTGACGTCATTTCCGATTTAAGTCACTTCCGATGACGTAACTTCCGGCCCCACTTCGCTTCATCTCGACAAATCATAAGCGAACTGTACTCAGATAGTACTTCTCTTCAGTGCAGATATAATCTAAATTTTTGGAAGACCATACACTTAAAGATGATACAAACAAATAACCAATACAATCTAAATGTAAAGCCAAAAATCAGCTCAGGACAGAGCTATGCATGAGGAAGATACTCCTTAAGTTCAAAAAAATTTACAAAAATTTAGTATTGCAAGATTTCATATAGAATCGGCTTTCGGGTCAGCACCGAAGTACTTACTACTGGGCTGGTGAATACATTCGGTGACTTAAATAAGAAAAAGAAGGGAAACGGGGAATGTGTCAAAGAGACAACGACCCTAAGGGGAGCAATAACAACTCAAAGCCACCATAAGATCTTCAATGAACGGTGAGGAAACCCCACATCCAACGGTAGGTCGGAGTTGGCCCCTAAATAAAAGAGTAATCAAGTTCAGCGAAATAAGCATCTTCCTAGACTCCGATAGACGAGACATCGACCTAGTGGTAACAAATATCTAAATACCGAAGTAGCTGTGAATTTATTTTCTGCATATGCGCATTTCGACAACCTATGTGTCTTCAGTGCAGATAAAATCTTAATTTTTGGAAGACTATAGTATGAGTCTTCCTAACAGAGGACCCCGAGGGAACCCCGGGATATAGAAATAGGACCTAGTATCTCCGGCTTGCGGGGTGTGACCCCTCCTAAACGGAGGCTGACCCCGAGGGTTCAAGGATATAGATATGGGACCCATTCCGTGGTTGTGCGGGATTAATAAATACACAACCCATCTTTCGGATGCGATGTAAACTCAGGTCCACGTGTTGGAAGAAATGCCACGCTTCCTGCACGTTAAAGATCCCTTGTAGCAAGAGCTCTTTTTTGGGTTGGTCCGTAGGTGATCGGCTACAAGGCTAAATTCCCCGCCCTTGACGATTTCACATTACTTTTCCAGTGGCAGTCAGAATTTACCGTCCTATGGCCCTTTCCATACCCCAAAGTGATTATTTATTAATAAACTTGTTCTCGTCTTGATATAGCTGAAATATTGCTGAGTAGACGTTAAACAATATTCAATCAATCAATCAATAAACCCAAAGATATTCAAAAACTGATAGAGAACATATAACCAATATGATCTAAATGTAAAGCCAAAATCAGCTAAGGAAAGAGCTTTGCATGAGGGAGATACTCCTTCGTTTCAACAAAATATCCAAAAAATAGATATAGCAAGATTTCAAATAGAATTGGCTTTCGGGTCAGCTCCGAAGTACTGACTACTGGGCTGGTGAATACCCTCGAGGACTAACAGTCCACCAGCAGAAGCATCGACCCAGTGGTAACAAATGACTAAATACCAAAGTTGCTGTGAATTTATTTTCTGCATATGAGCATTTCGACAACTTATGTCTCTTCAGTGCAGATAAAACCTTAACTTTTTGAAGAATATTAACTCAAAGATCTTCAAAAACTGATAGAGAACAAATAACCAATATGATCTAAATGTAAGGCCAAAATCAGCTAAGGACAGAGCTTTGCATGAGGGAGATACTTCAGGGTTTAAACAAAATTTACAAAAATTAGATATTGCAAGATTTCAAATAGAGATATCAAGATTTGCCCCACGAGGAATCTGGATTCTACTGACGTATTGAAAAATGTTACATAGTTAATGAACAATGTCACAATATAAGATGAAAATTATTAGTTCTAAAGGGCAAGTAGTACTTGTAAAAAAGTATTCAGTGCACTTATATTTAATCCCAATATTGATCTTTGGACAAGACAAATTATTTTTTAACCTAAAAAATCAGGCGAAGTAGAAGATTCTTAATCCTTTTATGGAATCTTTTTCAAAGATGCTATAATGAAACAAATATTTTACAAAAGAGGATCTTATTGGTTTTATATTTTCCAGGTCTAAAAGCTGTAGAACCTACTGCACTGACTGAGATATCGCTTATTCAAGCAATTTAAAAAAATACCACACCAATCACGATTGTCAGCATGTCTTCGTGCAATTGTAGTGATAAATGTAATACTTTCAGATGTTCATGACGGATAGCTCTGTCCTTAGCTGACTTTGGCTTTACATTTAGATCATATTGGTTATTTTTCTCATTCAGTTTTTAGACATCTTTAAGTTTATGGTCTTCCAAACGTTTCGATTTTATCTCCACTGAAGAGACATAAGTTGTCGAAATGCGCATATGCAGAATTTAAATTATTTAGTCATAGCTAAATGTTCCACATGATGTCACAAGAAAAATTTTAAGAAATGTCGCAATTAATAGGTTTGAATTTAAGGAAAGTTTGTAAATTTGTTGCACTAGTAAGTGTTTTAATCTGCCAGTTCTGATTTAGTTTTCCATTATTAAATATTCGATTTAATTGTTTCTTTTAATTTAGCTGATAAAAGAATTTTAACTGGTTTTAAATAATAGTAGGATCCAGAATCCTTCTAGCAATAATATCTAGTATGATTCTGGATCGTCTTAGAAAATCAGTAGAATCCGGGATACTCCTAGGGCAAATCTGGATAACTTTATTTGTCCCAGTAGAAATTTAGATTCTAATTTACACTGGATTAAAACTAAGGCGAATAACAAATCATATTTGTTCTAGGAGAAATCAGAATTCCGATTTGCCCAAGAAACATTATAAATGTAATTATAGACTATATGAGAAAGGACAGACTGATGAAAAGAATTATGAATAGAACTTTTTTTTACATTCATACATTTTTGGCGAATGCTGGCCAAAAAGTGTATAATGCGTTGTTCTAAAACTGTCTGGATTTTTCACTGCTGTCAAGTCTGTACCGGACGATGACTTGCATATCAATGTTAAAAAATGGATAACAGGAAACGCCTACAATGGCTGAAAATTATAATTACATGCAACAATTTGCAAGGGAACTACACAAGAAAAACACGTATTAGGCAGCAACCATTTGATTTTCTGGTGGGGGGGGGGGGGGGGGGGGCTATGGATTTTTTTTAAATAAAAAGTTTGCTTCTTGAAGTGGGGAAAAAAATAATTTGTTCTAGGGCAAGTAAGAAAAAAAAAGGATGATGTAAAAATAGGACGAAAAAAATAAAATGTTGTGAAGGATTAAAAGTAAAAAAAAAGACTGCTGAAGAATAGTGACTGCAGGTGTATGGAGTGGACAGAAGAAGACAACCAAATATCCAAAGACATCTTCCACTGAGACAATGTTATATAATAGGACAATGAGACAATGAGACAATGTTATATAATAATACCAATCCAAACACACTCAAAAGAGTTCACCCAGTTTTCATTCATATAATAAATTAATCAATTATGAGATTTATGTATCTTTAATTTTTAAATATGTGTAAATATTGAAAGGAAAATGAATTATTAATTTTATATAATCTTAAACATATTAGTATAAAATTTTAACATAGATTTATATCCTCCGGTGTTTCGGTTTAGGCTACTACAATTTTAGGGTAAATATACCGTTTGTATATTTTTTTTTTGAAAAACAGATAAGTACACATGGTAACCAAGGCTAATCCATCATCAGGTACCCCAAGCCTGTATGGAGATAGTAATTATTGATTACTGAAATCAGTTGCCGCTAAGTATGTATAACGACAGGGGCACGACACCGGTAGTTTCTCTCTAATAAGGATATGTATTTTTTTCCGTCAGTGTTTTGCCACTTATTCATGTTTTATTCTTCTGTGTCTTATGGTTTATTTCAATAAAGCAGACGTTAAGTGATCTTTTATGTTCTTGTGTTTTTGATATGCAATAATAGGCGGCCTATGAAAAATGCTGTTTGCTTCCTTATCATCTTGTACGAATTTCCAATGTTTATTCCAAGCCCAGCTTAGTTGTTGAAGAGCCGGGTTATATTTTGTTGTGAATACTAATGGTATGTTTTTTCGCACATTTCTTTGTGAATTGTATTGTAATGTCCTTTCTCTTGGTGAGCTGTGTCAAGTTTGCTTGGATTAGTAGTGGACACGTTTTATTTTTTTTTTGTAGAAAATCTTAGAAAAACAAGCAAAAGCAAAAACAGTCAAATAGATTTAAACAATTTGATGCACAAAAGAAAAGTTGAAGTGAAATTACACAAGACAATGTAGTCTGAATGATGTTCTGAAATATAAACATGTTCTGTTGTACTTATTATGCCGTCATCTAAAGTCGGTTCATAAGAAAGATAAAAGCAATGCAAGGGACAAGGCAGTAAGAGGGGGTAAACCTAGCTCAAACAAAACTTATTATTCAGACATCAGTGAAAATGCAACAAAAGAGGACACCAGATGCTCAATTTTCAATTCCAACTGTTAAGATACATGATCTACTCACAAGTCTTAATAAACTTGATGTAAATAAATCTGCAGAAACAGACAATATAGGTCCAAGGATACTTAAACTATGTGCCCCTATTATTGTATCATCATTAACATATATTTTTAATAGAATAAAAGATATTGGCATATTTCCTGATATGCTAAAAAATGGAAGGGTTTCACCTGTTTTCAAAGATGGTGACAGAGGTCTACCAACAAATTACCGACCAATATCTGTTTTACCTACCATTTCCAAGCTTATTGAACGTCATGTTCAAAAACATTTTTATATGTATCTATCCAAATTTAAACTGTTACATCCAGCACAGTCTGGATTTAGACCTGGGCATGCATTCATGTCAAACAGCGCTTGTAAATATTATTGACAAGTTTTTAGAGGAAATGAATAATGGTAATTTAAATATAGCCATCTTTTTAGATCTAAGGAAAGCTTTTGATGTTGTAGATCATGATATTCTGTGTAAAAAATTAGCAATATATGGCTGTAATGATAAATCAGTAACATTTTTTAAGTCTTATTTATGTGATAGAACCCAGCAAGTTCAAATTGGAAATATTAAATCTGAAAAATTATCTGTTGAATTTGGTGTACCACAAGGGTCAATACTAGGACCTCTTTTATTTATTTTGTATATAAATGACTTGCCATTACATATAAGAAACTGTAAGACTAATTTATATGCTGATGACGCTACTATACATGCAGCTGGCAGAGACATTATTGAATTACAATGTAAGATACAACAAGATCTGAATGAAATAGAAAAATGGTGTGAGAGCAATAATATGTTTGAAAATACTAATAAAACAAAATGTATGGTAATATGAACAAGACAAAAAATTTCTTCACAATCTGTTGAACCGTCATTTACCATAAACACACAGACTTTGCAAATTTCTGACTGTGAGAAATGTTTGGGAGTAAAACTTGATTCGCATCTGAGCTGGTTACATCAGGTAGACCAGGTATGTTCCAAAATTGCTAGTCGTATCTATCTTCTCTCAAAAATTAGAAAATATTTGAATCAAGAATCAAGAAAACTTTTTTACTCTGGTTACATTCTTCCATTAATTGATTATTGCATAATAATTTGGAGGAGCTGCAGCAGTGAATATTTTAACCGTATTGTTAAATTACAAAAAGGGCTGCAAGACTTATTCTAGATAAAGATTTTTTAGCTCCTTCTACTCCACTGTTTAACACACTTGGTTGGATGACAGTTGATAACAGGATTATATATCACATATGCGTTTTGATTTTTAAATGTTTAAATGATGATGCACCTTCTTATTTAATCGACAAGATTAGGTACATCTCTCAGAGTAATCCATATCAATTAAGAAATGTTATTAGTGGTGATTTATGTGTACCAAAAACTAAAACAGAACTTTTTAAAAAATCATTTAGTTTTTCTGGACCTTCTACATGGAACACTCTACCAGGCTCAGTGCGAAATTCTAAGAATATTGTGGTTTTTAAAAATAAGCTAAAATGCTACTTGCTCAACAAACAAATTGTACCAGCTGAATAAATTTGTATTTGTATAACATTTTGTATCTGATATCACAATGTACTCTTTAATTGTAGTATGCATTATCTTGTGTGTATTCAATATTGTTATTGAGGGCCTCAGGGAAGATTAGTTTGTACTAACTGTGTAACCCTCTTTAAATAAAGCTTTTATTATTATTATTATTATTATTATTTGAATAATATTATTAAGTTGTTTAAATACTGTTTTAAGTGTTTTAAGGAGTCAACAAAATATCAATTAAATACATATGTAATATCAAAATAAAATTATGTAATGACTAAATGATAAAATAAAAGGAGATAAGGCGAATAATATGAATATTTACATGATTTATGCAACTGTAAATTAATCTTAAAAATAATATCTATAGATTTTGCAAATTAGACCTTAGTGAGCTGTGTCAAGTCTGCTTGGATTAGTAGTGAACACGTTTTATTTGAATAATTATCGGCAACTGATTTCAGTAATCAATAATTACTATCTCCATACAGGCTGGGGTACCTGATGATGGATTAGCCTTGGTTACCATGTGTACTTATCTGTTTTTCAAAAAAAAAATATACAAACGGTATATTTACCCTAAAATTGTAGTAGCCTAAACCGAAACACCGGAGGACATAAATCTATGTTATAAGTTTATACTAATATGTTTAAGATTATATAAAATTAATAATTCATTTTCCTTTCAATATTTACACATATTT
>MJUU01004399.1:83257-100511 GCA_002080025.1 Modiolus philippinarum | reverse complement strand
AAATCAAATGGTTGCTGCCTTAGACAAAAGACAAACGAAGACAACGATAGGAGCTCAGTACATCAAGTTCACTATGATGTGGTCTTAGAAAATTGCTGCCGACTAGAGTATAATATTGTTTCTTAGCGGAGCTTAAGTGCTGAAAAAAAACGATCACCGAGGCGTTGGCAAGTTTCTCCGACGTACACCATAAAACAATGTTTACATTTGATGGCAAAGGGAAAATTCTAAGTTATGCAAGTAAACCCGTTGTTAATCCGGAAGGTATTGTTGGGCCCTGGAATCGTTTGTTTCCAAAGTAAAAGGACAAGTCAAACACCTTGACCGGTTACGCCTGCTGGTACCAAAATAATCATGGTTTTTCTGTTATGTACAACCTTTCAAATTGCTCTTCCCCCCGAGGGAACCCCGGGGTATAGAAGTAGGACCTAGTAACACCTAAACGGGGCTGACCCCGAGGGATCCCGGAATATAGAAATAGGACCCATTCCGTGGTTGTGTGGGATTAATAAATACACAACCCATCTTTCGGATGGGATGTAAACTCAGGTCCACGTGTTGGAAGAAATGCCACGCTTCCTGCACGTTAAAGAACCCTTGTAGCAAGCTCTTTTGATTGGTCCGTAGGTGATCGGCTACAAGGCTAAATTCACCGCCCATTTCGATTTCACCCTACTTTTCCAATGGCAGTCAGAATTTCCCGTCCGATGATCCTTTCCATACCCCAAAGTGATTATTTATTAACAAACTTGTTCTTGTCTTAATATATATCAATCAAATTGCTCTTGGCGAGATTTTGTCACCCATGAATTTTACCGTGTAGTTATATCTGTCATTTGTGTTGGACACGTTATCTACTTTACTTTTCGTGGCCCTGTCTACCACCGGTGAAGGTCTTAGTGAAACGTTTGGCCCCATCTTTTTACTTTTTAAACCTTATATGGTGTTTTCTTTTTTTATGGCGTTTAGTTATTTTTCCTTTGACATATTGTATATTGCGTCCGTATAAACATTGCGTCTGTTATCTAGTCGAGGTCTGAGACGTACTTTTGACATTTTCATTATTCCTTCTGAACCCACTGAAGCAAGTAAAACCAAAGTTTACAGAAATAGCGTATAAAATGTCCGTTACAATTGGTCATTTCTTTTCGATTCAATGAAAAACATGTCAGCTAGCTCGGAACATAGTTTTTATTTGTACCCTATTGGAAATGAATAATATTCATCATGTTATGAGAAACAATTGGAGCAAATTGAAGTAAACTGTATTGTTATGATGTCTGGAAGGTCCTTTACAAAGATTGCTTCTTGCCGCGAACGCATAGTTGAACATTTTACCCTATGGAATACTCATATTTTGATCATCTCCTCTGTAACCACGGAAGCAAATTCAATCAAACTTTATAGGAGTAATGTTTTGGAGGGCCTTTACAAAATCTCTAATTCATCCTGATCCCAAAACAATATGGATTCCATTGCGAGACATTCATTTAGTTCAACACCAATCAAGGTCTTCTCTAGTAAATGTACTTCACCACACTTGTATATTGTCTGACATGCTAATATTTATGTCAGTGGAACATAATTTAAAATAACTTTTTGCGTCAGTTTAAGGCGGTTCGGTGGACTAAGCGAAATCCCTCAGAATTTTTCAATAGTTTACAGAATTAAACCTTCAAAATTGAGCTTCCAAAGAAATAAAACAAAAATTGGGGGTCACGGACCATATAAGCTCTTGATTTTTCATCGAAAATAGGACATTCTTAGTTGAGATGTTGAGGAAAATTATCATTTTTAGCTCAACTGACCCAAAGGGTCAGGGCGAGCTATTGCCATCACTTTGCGTCCGTCGTCCGACGTCCGTCCGTTAACTTTTCACATTTTCATCTTCTCCTCTGAAACCACTGAAGCAAAGTCAACCTAACTATACAGGAATGATGTATGGAAGGTCCTTCACAAAGATTGCTCATTTCGTTCCGACCCGATAAAAAACATGGCCACCAGCGTGGAACTTAGGTTTAACATTGGACCCTATGGGAAAAATCACATTTTCATCTTTTCCTCTGAAACCTCTGAAGCAAATTCAACCAAACTTTACAGGAATTATGTACTAGAGGTCCCCAACAAAGATTGCTCAATTTTTTCCGATCCGATAAAAAGATGGCCGCCAACACAGAACATAGTTTAAACATTGGATCCTATGGGAAAAATAACATTTTCATCTTTTCCTCTGAAACCAATGAAGCAAATTAAACTTAACCTTGCAGGAATGGTGTATGACTTAGACTGCTCATTTTGTTTTGATCTGATTACAAAAAAAAACATGTTATCCAGCGCGGAACATATTTTAACATTAGACCCTATGGGAAAACTTTCACTTTCATGATCTACTCTGAAAAGATTGAAGCAAATTTAACTTAACTGTATTAAGTAATGAAGCGAAAGATATTAACAAAGAATACTTATTTCAATTAAATCTAACAAAAACATGAATGTCAGGAGAGAACATAGCCTATCATTAGACCCTATAGGAAAAACATTTTTGGTCATCAGCATAGGCATGGCTTAAAAGCATCTTTGTCAGGTGAGCGATACAGGCTCAGTATCCGAGTCTCTAGTTTTTTAAATTATTCAAGTTACATCCATGAGAATTTTCGATTAATTTTATATTGCTAGCCCATGTATTTAACTTTCTAAAAACAAAAAGAAAAATGGGGTTCACGGACCTTTTTATGTAATTATNAAAATATTATTTTGAAATTACCTCCCTTGTTTAAATTTCATTTCAAAGAATTTTACAGTAAAAATACTATTCTTAATTTTTCGTCTAAAATGAATGCAAGACTTAGAGAAATGGGCCCATTATTTGAGTTTTAAGCGAAATATTTCAAAGATTTGTCAAAATGTTAAAATTTTTGTATATTTCTTAAATGAAAAATACGTATCAAAGCATAAAACATGAAAACAAAAATGGCGGAATACCACCGATCCACTTTAAGCCATTTTTCAGTGTTTTGGACGAATAAATTGCTCAAAGGATAATGAGAACCAAAACCAATTATTTGTTGGGAGCGTATGTCCTTCTAAATTGGATTAAGTTTAGTTTGGTTCTGGAGGTGCTATGCAACTCATTTGAACAAAAACCAACAAAAAATTGAAAAAAAATGTCAAAATCACATTCAAGCGGCAAGTTCAACGACTGAATCTTTTATCTAAAAGAATTAGAATGCTTTTCAATTTCTTTTGCTATGATAGTGTATATAACAGATGACCTATTGAATCAATGTTTGAGAAAAGTTAATGCATAACAAAAATCGACATGCTGAAGGAAGTAAATGCTCGGAAAAGTTGCCTTACCTCTTTGGGAATGTACTCTTTTTCTGATGTTATAATATTGATTGATTATTTACAGTTTAATTCCAAGTGAGCAGCAATTCAGGCATATCTGGACGACAACAAGTGAATCAATTAAAAGCTTTTTATCCGAAAAAAGGAAACAAGGGTCGGCAGTGATATTTGAGCAACGACGTTTGATGTCACCTGGAAAAGGTGATAAATTGATAAGGGAAAGATAGTTTGCCCACGAAACGACCTAACGCGAGTCTGCCTTTTACTGAGGTGGTGACATGGGGGAATGTTCTCTAATCTCCCGCCCTTAATTTGCCTTTTTAACCATTTCCGACATTTTTTTAACCTTTTTAAATTCCAACAATATTTTTTTTTTCGGTTTTCCCACTTTGCATTTTTTGTGTTTTCACTATTTTCTTATTTTTTATTTTACAATTTTTCTCAGTCTCAAACATTTACGACCCCCTTTCTCCCATTTTCTAAAATGGCGTCGCTTCAGCTTTATTCGGTTAATATAGAAGGATTCAGCGTGGCGTTTCTCTGCACAGTTTGTCAACAATGGTTTGACGACAAGCCTTGAGTAATATGATCTGAATGCACCCAGAGTAAGAATATTCCAAAAAATTCGATATGGGTCGCGATAATTTAACTGTGGATGAAACTCCTTGATGTATTGATATGAAATTAATCTTGGTAAACATCAGTTCATCAATAATATTCTATAAAAGTATTGTCGCACATTTCTTTACATTTATACACATAATACTAGTTTGACAGCCCATAATAAGGCATTTGAAAACTTAAACGCCAACTCATTATCTCAACTAAAGAAACAGGTAAATCAAAGGTCATCTAAAATGAGTACTGCAGTAATGTCATTTTAAGCTTTGATGACAATTATTAATAGCGAAATGTGCTTAACTTGAAAACTATCAGTATTAATTCAGAAAACATTAACAAAATCAAAGCTCCGATGGAGCTGAAATTCGAAAGCCCTACCTGAAAATCTACACTTGGCAAAACTTGGTAGTAATCAAAAGAACTGCTGCATAGAAAATAACAAATATGTTTTATCGGCCTTAGAGAACTGATTTGATCAAGGGAAACAGAAGGTACAATTTATCAGAGTGAAAAAAAAACATCACAGGCAACTGCGTAATCACGTGAAGATGATCAAAAAGGATGTTTTTTGTATGGGTGTCCAGTTCAAACCGTCATGTGCAAAATAGCCTATCGAGGTAACCAAATACATTCGCCGATTTTAGAACTGATTCGATAGACACGAAAAGAAGGTACAGTTTATATATTAAGTTATTCCGTAAAACATGAAAATAATCGGATTGTTTGATTTCGTATACATGTCGATATATATGCAATACACATGACACAGGGAGACAAATGTTTTTTTCCATCTTGACAAAGTTCTACGCGACAGTATTACTGGATTTATTCCAAGAGACAGGGGTGTAAATACTGTGAATATTTATGTACTGTATGTTAATATCAATTCTATATAACAAGAACGTCAACATTCGACTTAGAAAAAAATTTACGCACTATATTTTGATCAGAAGCATGTAGCTATTAGGCTTGAAAACTCACGTGACTTTCTTAAACGGATTTAACAAATCTCAGCCTACGGCTTTCGAGTTAAAAATTGATTCAAATGTTTTCTTCTCCTCTTTCGAAGCTATGTTTTTTTTCTCTCCTCTTTCGAAGCCGTCATCTTGCTGAAGGATTCACCAACTTGTTCTTTTGATTCCTTATTTGAAAAACATGTTCCAGATTTTCTTTTAAAAAAGCTGATGAAACGATTGGTACCAAATAAATCATATGTATTAATCAACGCTTTTTTATTTTAAATTTCAGAATTATTATCAACAACAGACAGTTTGACCACTGACAGTATTCAAGCTATAATACCACATACATCTGTATCTTTTCAAACATTCGCGAGGTTTTGTAATAACAGCAAGCAACTGTTTTCACAGAACATAAATAGAGTAACTAGGGCTGTTTTACCTGATATCATCAATTGACATTTCAGAAAGTTAATTTACATACACAGAAAATTGACGGCATGCGGATGGGTAAATTGTTGGAAAATCAAAGAATATACTATTTTGGCATTGCAGTTACAATTTCATTTTTATTTTATATAAACCTAACACCAAGGATGTATGTTGATACTGATTTTGGAAGTAAAGATAGGGATGTAAACTTTCCGCCTTTAAGTGTTTCAAAATCAAGAACTCTGGAAAGAGAAAATGATAAAGAACAACGTTCAACTGACGAATTCTTCAAGCGACTTGTTTCACTGGAAAACCAATTTGGTGGCAAGCAAATTATAAAAAATTCCCCAAAACGGAAATTTAGTGAACTTGATACAAAACGATCCACTTATAACCAAGAAGGTGGGGATCGAATGAATCCGTCAAATCACAACTACGGAATTCATTATGCAAAATATTTGTCAAAATTCACACAAGTTACTCATGTGTCGGCCTTAGCGGAGATAGGAATCCTCAAAGGAACTGGGGTTGCTATCTTTTCGGATTTGTTTCCATCAGCGACAATATATGGGTTTGATATTGATCTTTTCAATATCAGAAAAAATATGGATTTTTTATTGGAGCATGGTGCATTTAAAAATGGTAATCTGAAACTGCAAGTGCTTGACCAATTTCAGCCAAATATAACTATCCAGGCTGATACAAAATTTGATATCGTTATAGATGACGCCGCTCATCATGACAGACCTATTTTGACTGCTTTCGAATCATTTTACCCACACTTAAAACCTATATTTCTGTATATTGTAGAAGATTGCGACTGCAAGTCATTTCGAAACCATATACACCAACACTATAACAAACTGAAAATTGATTTTATAAAAATTTCCGCACGTTCAAAAATAATATTTATTTACCCCAAAAACTTCGATATTAATTTATAATGCTACGCTTTATGTAACGTTTGTTTTGATTGAAGAAATGACAATTTTGTAAATTTTGTAGAAAACTAAGGAGTATCTCCCTCATGCAAAGCTCTGTCCTTAGCTGATTTGGCTTTACATTTAGATCATATTGGTTAATTGTTCTCTATCAGTTTTTACACATCTTTGATTTTATGGTCTTCCAAACGTTTAGATTTTATCTGCATTGAAGAGACATAAGTTGTCGAAATGCGCATATGCAGAAATTAAATTTACAGTAACTTCGGTATTTAGTTATTTGAATGTAAAACATCGTTTCAATATACCATTGATTATACAATATGCACTTTGTTTCTACTTGCATTTACTCTTTACATGCTGAGAAGTTTAGTTAAGAAGTTATGTCACTTAAGCAGTATACGAACGTGAATATTCCAAGTTCTTGTAGGAATTAAACGATGTTTTCACACATTCAATGAAAGGTTATGGAGTACATGCACATGACATAAAGTAAAACTAAGCAATATAACAAAGGTTCTATTGTTGTCCTTCATCTTAAAGTCACCACAAGGCCCTCAACAATGAGCCTTGTTCAATCTCATAGTAAATGAAATAAAAAAGGATAACAGTAAACATCTTCAATGGCTGAAAATAACAATTAAATGCCACAATTAGCCAGAGAACTAAACGGGAAAAACACAAATAACACAAAAGACAAACGTAAGCAAACGGCGCTAACATCTTGGCCAATAACCTAAAAATTACACATTTTGGCCGTGTGCCCATATTTAAAACAATTTCTACAGTGTAAAGGACTATCGTATCTACATGAAGCTGCTACATGCTTTGTTTCACTACAATGTCAACACTTAGTTGTTCTGTGTGTGTGATTTGTGTGTGTTTTTATTGATGAAAGAATATGTGAACTGCCATACTCTGTGTACATGTCTTGTTTTCTGGGTTTGTTGTGACGTGTAGGTTCACTGTTACCACACCTTTGGTTGGTAGGCACCTGTTTGCGCTGGGGTTGTTTGTTTTGCGTTGATGGTTTTGAACCTTGATATGTGTTCCTCTTGTTCGGGGCAGTGTTCTTGTTTGTGTGAGTAGCTTTCTTTTGATTTTTTTTACTTGATACCCAGATTTTCAGCTAACACAAAGGTTTCTCGCAAATCAGGTCCTTACCATCCGGGTGATAAAATGCAGTATTGACAGAACCATTTAACAACCTGAAAATATAATCAGCGGTTTCATCATTTGAAATATTTTGTAGAATTTCATTGGCTACATTGATATTGCCCCTTTTATTATCTAAACGGGGACAAAGAACAGAAATTACAACATTTTCGCTAACTGATTTTGCTTTTAACAAAAGAGAATTGTAGTCCTCAAGAAATAATTCTTTATCGAAGTTCGGATCGATGCAGTCATTACTCCCGATTTGAATAATTAAAATTTTCAAAGCGCTTGTCATCTGCAAATTGCAGTAGTTCCTTTGTAACATCAAACACTTTACCTCCACCGATACACATAGGTTTAGTATCAAATTCAAATCTATCTTCTGTAACGTCTCGTATTATCGAGCTACCTATCAATTATCCCTCAAGAAATTCTATGGCCGTCACCATAGCATCATTGAAAGATATGACGTGTCAGTATCCCAAATGAAAGTGGACATTTTCAGCTAGATTCACGTCTTCCCGGATTTGAATACCGACTTTGACATTTTCCCGGATTGAATCACTCACAGTGTGACGGGTGCTGTTAACAGAGCAGGACATGCTTACCCTTCCGGAGCACCTGATGTCACTCTCAGTTTCACTGGAGTTCACACTGTGAGTGCCTTTGTTCTGAATGTTGTGGTTTCTGGTTCTGTGCTTTGTGTCTGTCTGGCGTCATTGTTTTTGTGTCTAACGTCATTGTTTTCTGTGTTCTCGTTTTTGCCCTGTCTTTGGACTTCGATTTTTGTGAATATCACCCCTTTGTTCCTTCGGTATTCTACTGCCGTTGTTTTTTAAATTCCGTTGGATTGATGTGTCGACTCACTGCTTCTGTCGCTCTGTGTTGTGTGTTCGTCGTTGCTCTGCAAGGTATTTGGTGTATGCATCGACTGATTTGTATCGTCAATATCAGTGTACGTGTTGCTTGTTACATCATCAGATGAACGGTTTTCCGATACTGGTATTAGTGTTACAGGTTTATTTATAATATTTCGGAGACGATCATTTTCAGTCTGTAGATTTTGAATCAAACATTTCTTCCTGCCACATTACGTACCAGATCATAATTGTTTTGGATTATCATACTCAATTGTTCACTTATCTGTTTAACTAATTTCGGCAATTGACTACATTCACCACAAATCCAAAAAAACTAAGTCATCATCTTTGTCATGAAACCATACTTGACACCAGTTACATTTCGTCATTGTACCAGATGAAGGTTGTTTGCATATACATATTACAGCATTGTTTGTACTACGTTTATTTGATGCTGACTTTTCAGATTTTTCTCACCGACATTTTTGGTTTTTTCTGGTTTTACTTTTCTACGGGACACATCCGTTGATTGCATGTCTGAATAACTATGTATTTGTGTATCGGGCTGTAAAGCAGAGTCAACTTAGTTCGATTCTGAAGAACCTTGTATGTTTCTACTCTCAGAGACACTAAAATGTGATAAGTTTGAAAATGCTAGCTCTTTTTGAACCGTGATGCTGTCATCCATATCAGCTATGGGGTCGACAATATAGACGTTATTTATGTTATTGGCTACCACATTTTGAGTAATAAAACTTAATTATTCAAAAGATTCTGACAATTCAAACTGATCTATAATATCGGTATGATTATTATTATTTTTTTTTTTTTGACATTGTTTCTCACCGGGGTTTGTCGCCAATAAGCCACTGACTCTTGTAGGATACCCTTTTTGGAAGGGACCACCTAGAGACTAAATATTTTACGAAAGGATATGGAGTAAATGAACATGAGACCATAACACTTATGTTAACTCCAACTGCAACAATTTTAATGAGCTGTATGACCATTTCGGAAATTTATTCCCTATCAGCAGCAGTAGAACCCAAACAAAGGAAATCCATAATTTCAAAAAATGTTTAAAATGCATAAAACCATACGAAATCCGAATAATCAGTAAGACCAAATATAGCTAAGGATATAACTACGATGGAGGGAGTTAATCCTTCGGGTTTAGAATTTACATAAATTTAGATAATAGTAATTGAACAAAGTGTACACATGAGATATTATCTCATATACAAGTACACCATATCTAAGAAAAATAAAGAGCATACATCTCTACCACGGGGAATTGTTTTACCAACTCCACACTGCAATAAAAGACAAACTCCTGTATTAAATATTTTACGAAGGAGTTAGTTTGATTATAATTAGACTTGTAGTTTCTAAGAAGGAGTAAGTTTGATTATAATTAGACTTGTAGTTTCTAAGAAGAAAATCCTTTAATGTCTTTTCAATAGAGTTCATTGTTAAAACTATGTTCCTCGCTGACATCCATCTTGGATGAGGTAGGAACCTGTCGGATAGCCGTAATAAAAGGGACTATATAATAACCATTGTTACAAGTTTGGTTTTAATTGGATCGGTAGCTTCTGAGAAGAATATCTTTGAATGCCTTTTGCATAGGGTCCAATGTTTTTTAGTCATATCTTTGTAAAATATTTTTTATTTCCCTTTGAAACTATTTTACTCCCAACTTATCCACAACATAAAAATAGAAAAAATGCATGTAAATCTATTAAATTTGTGCTCTGACCTTATGGTTTCGACGAAATAATGTTTAAATGTTTCTCAAGGGATAACGTTTTTTGACACATAGTTTTTACACATATTTCGGTATATGGATTTCAAAATGTTTTGATTTGATCTACACTGAAAAGACATACGTTATCGATATGATAATATGCAGAATCAAGAATTACAGTATGTTCGGTATATTGTTATAAAGTAAATTAAAGCAGATAATACCAATTAAGTAGAGCATTATTTACAGATTCAAATTCTATCAAATGTAACTTAACTATGAATAGGTCTCTTTTGATTATCACGTTGCAAGTGATTGTTCTGAATTGATATGATTTGCAATCCATATACATGTATTTCATGCATTTATTACTCAACTTAATACAAGGTTGTTTTAAGTATTTAGTAAAAGTTTAGAATAAATAATAAAATATAATGGTTTGTTCTGGAAAATTTTCGGACCAAGGAGAACGGTTTTTTTTAATTCCTTTTCCTGTTGATACACATTAAGTCTACCATTGATTTTTGTTCACTGTAAATGTTTGTGTATCAGGAAATTAGTGTCAGCCATCACTCACACGACATGCCTCAGTCAAGTCAGGACAAATGCGGCTACATTGTTTCTTTGCTACTTTGTCTTTTTGCCCTTTTGACGATTCGTTTTGTTATTTTGTTATTATCTGCATTTATATTCTAGAGAATATAAGAAAACATTATTTTTTTCGCAAGCTTGGAATAGCCAAAAGTGAAATCATAAATAATAAATTCTCAGATACATCAAGAACAAAATTTAAAGTCGTTGCCAGTATTGATTTCCGACATTTTGGTTAGTTATGCGGACTCTTGTGTCTTTTTCCGCAACATGAAATGTATAGTATTTTGCCCATGAACACCAATTTTTCGTATTATAAAAGCATGTTCCCTTAAGGAATTTTTGATAAAATCCCAAGAAATTGAAATTATACCTTCAATATATTTTGAAGACTTACAAATTCTTATACAAAGCCTATGAAAAACCTAAAATGCGACATTTCCCGCCAGTTGTTTAAATTGCTTGTATGTAAAAATCAAGCTCACATGATCCTATTTTTTATTGTCAACCTTTCACGAAGTTCTTTTGATACAGAAAACTTTAATCAAAATCTCATTACTTTCATTCATAGGTGACAAATACCTCAATTAAAGCATGGTAAAGCATGTACGGAAAAAAGATATATCATTTTTGAAATTATGGATTTCCTTTGTTTGGGTTCTAGTGCTGCTGATGAGGAATAAATTTCCGAAATGGCCATACAGCTCATTAAAATTAATGCAGTTGGAGTTGACATATGTGTTATTGTCTCATGTTCATTTACTCCAAATCCTTTCGTAAAATATTGATGATTCATATGTGATCCTTTTAGTTGTTATGTGTCGCTTGCCCCTATTGCTGGTATGTATACAGATGGTCTTTTAATATTGCAACCCATTAAATGACGGAAAAGAGTAACATGACAGCTGTTGTTACCTCATTTAATAAACCAGCCATCAAATCTACAATAATCTAAATTAAGTGGTGAACGTTTTTATTTATTGGATCAACAGCAATCAGCAGTACAATTTAACTAAATTTAAGTTTGGGAACGAAATAATTCTTTCAATATAAAATCAGGTACGTTTTATTTAATTTAGCAAAGGAAAATTTGTTTCTCAAATATATTATATATATATATGTATAAAATGTAATGACAAAATGATTTTGGTACATCAAATATTAGTCTAATATTTGATGTACCAAAATCATTCTGTCATTACAATTTTTATCTATATAGTGCTGTACACTGTGTTATTAACATTTTCTTCTATATATATATATATATAAGTTTAAATCTTACAATGCCATTATAATTAACATGAATTTTTGTTTTTGGTTGGCCCATAACTGGATTCGAACCTTCAAATCTTTGTACATTTTCGGCACAGCGCCTAACATGTTAAACAGAGCTGATACCCCTAGACTAACTCCAGTTCCTCAAACGAAGAACTTTCCAAAGCCTAGTATAACCTTTCCACGTCGGTATTAATATACAAAAATACCAAAGTTGCATAATACAGTAAATTTTGTTTTGTTGTACACGTGTTTCAAGGAGTAACCTCTCATCAGCAGCATTAAAATCTAATAATATGGAAAAGAAGTACTCATTACCAAAAATACCGAAATAGGAAAACAAACAATATCACATGGATTCGATAAACGATGTTTATTGCGTTGAGAGAATGTAGAGATGTTTTTAAATGACAATGTTATTGTGTATATTCAATCGGATTCAATCGGCCCGTCTCCCCGGATATGCGGATATTTACGCTAAGGCAGGGCCTAAAAAATAAAATATAACGGTCTTTGGTAGAGGTTAGAATTAGAGACATGAATATTGAGATTGCCTTCCCACCGAAGGATTTGGCTGTTCTTCGAATGCACAGACATCTCGGACAGATTACACTGCTTTCACCAGCTCTGTGTGAGACCATCTGTGTGATTGGTAGCTTGCATATATAAACCTAGTCAATCTGCCAGCATTAAAGGGATAATCAAGAGACAATGGCAATATCGAAAACACAAATACATCATACAAGTACGCGAGAACCGAACTGTCAGTCAAAAGAACGAACAGACAGGAAAAAATCACACGCAGATGGACATCACGGACTCAAATAAAAAAAACATGGGCGGGGTCAGATGCATTGGTAGAGTCAGCACCTTGCACAAGTGAATGAGAATCGAACGACAGTGAAAAGAACAAACAATTATGGATATTAGGAGACTGCTGAACATGTAAATTCCGGTAGTAAAGTAAGTAAGTGAGAAAGTAAGTAAACTTTATTTATATTCGTCATGCAATATATACATAAATCACAGTAAAAGGAGCTCTATAGAGCTCATAAAAACACTATGAAAAAGAAAGGACAACATCCCATATCCAGGTTAAAACAACCCAAAACAAAGTATCTAGGGTTATTTAGAAAATAACAAAAGCACATGCAAGAATAACATAAACAATATGATAAAATGAACAAAGAAAAACATCAGCAGCACATATATATGTAAAATAAGTACATATAGACATAGCACAAAAGCAGGTTAATAAGCACAAAGCCTCTAGCAAAGCACTAAAAACAAGCATAATTAAAAAAACATATTTAGACATCGACCTAGTGGTCAAACAATTATTGCAGTGCGATTTCTTGAAGAAGTTTAAAATTATTTCGATTTGTTTTCATTTTGTCGCCTTTGAAGAAATGTGTACTTAATAATAAGTGCACAATAATTACCCAATCTGAACTGTTTTGACAATGCATCACTGTGCCGTTTAACACTGAACAGATAAGACGTTCATTTATATTTCTTTATACTGTCTAAATATAATGGCAAAAGTATCTACATTGACTGAAAATTACGCATTTTAGTCAAAATCAGTAGTGATAACAGAAAACTCTAAATTAAAACGTTTTTATTTCATTAAAGATCTTCTGTGTGCATAAGAAATTAAAAAAAAAACATTGCAAACAATTGTTATTAACTTTCGACGTGCCAAAGCTTAATATGTCTTTTCTTAGTTAAGGTATACAATGTATACGGACTATCAAGAAAGCACACATTTTAACCAAACAAGTTCGAAGAGGTTCCCGATACAAACCAATTATACACTATCAAAATAAAGAAATACAGAAATCAAAAAGTTAAGAGCCGACAAGCTTCGCTTAGCAACTCAAAAACAGATCAGCGTTGAATCAACAGGGCTGGGCTATTTTCGACGCTGAATTAACATTTTCAGTTCAAAAACTGTGATTGATAAGTTTAACAAGTTTTACGTCGATTTACCAGTATTCCGCTTAGAAGGGGAAAAATAAATGGTGATGGAACAAGAGGTTAAATGACAAAATACCGAAGTTACTATTAATTCATTTTCTGCCTATGCAAATTTCGACAACTTATGTCTCATTAGTGCAGATCAAACCAAAATATATGAAAGTTTATTAACCGTAAAACGTGTAAAAGTGATAGAGAACAAATAACCAAAAGGGTCCAAACGAAAAAGCCAAAGTTATATGAGTTTTAGTTGCCGTTCGAACAAAGAAGAAATGGGTAACGGCGGTGGACAGAAATATTGTCTGCCATAAGAGCCCCTTGTTAGTTTGCTCCTATATTTCCCAATTTATCAGATTTTTACATTGTTGGAAAATAAGACCATCAAAGTCAATAAAATTTTGATTTTCGGTAAAAAGTTTTTGAAAAATGGAAATTTTCGGAATTTTACATATTTTGACAGTTTTTACTTTCTGACTTTTGAATCGTTAAAATCTTATTATATAATATTATCTTATTAATGTCAATGTAATAATGATATGTAAATTTATAATTTTGACAAAACCTAAGGAGAATCTCCTTCTTGCATAGCTCTGTCCTTAGTTGATTTTGGCCTTCCTATTTACATTCTATTGGTAATTTGTTTTCTTTCAGCTTTTACACATATTTCGGTTTATGGATTTCCAATGTTTTGATCTGATCTGCACTGATGAGACATAAGTTGTCGAAATGCGCATGTGCAGAGCCTTGAGTCACAGTTACCTCGGTATTTTGTTATATGATGTGTTAGCAACACATTGTGTCAAAAAGGTCTAGTTTCATTTATTGTCCGTTCACAAATGCTGAACTTAGGAAAAATTTCAAATATTCAGGCTCTAAATGATGAAAAATAATTTCAAATGCAAATTCTTGTTTGTATTTAACTATAACTGACATGCAAAAACCACTTAAGTAGATATAAACATTTTAAGAGTTCTTCATTTGATCCTTCTGTTCCAAATTTTATGCAAAGTGGGAAAATCGAAAACCGTCTCTTTTTTCGTATCATCTTGGTAACATAAACAATAAAATGATATAGAGTAAATGCACGTGAAACAAAGTCTCTACAAATTCATATTAAAGGAGCAATGAAGCAACGCATTTGTTGTTGTTCTTCATTTTGAAGTAACCATAAGGTCTTCAACAATGAAATTTTCTCATACATCATAAACCCAAGACGACCCACTGTACTGGTTTAGGCAGAATTCATTTCTAGATGTCGAGCAATGCTATATTTATGCTTCCACTCATGAATGCGACGTAGTCAACAAACCAAAGAAACTGACAAAGTGTTCTCGCTGTCATTCTTTGCCCGAAATGCCTAAAGCACGAACGAGGTTGTAAAAACACTTGAAATCGCTATCCATGTATGTCGAAGAAAAGGTGTTAAATCAAAAGAGTCGAGTTGTAAGCTTATCAATTTTGCCATAACTTTTTAAAGGACACTAACAGCGAAAATTCATTTGTAAACCCCGAAATGATATCCTCTTTTGTTATAAGAAGAGAGTCTTGTAAACAAAACAGTTCAAGAACAAACATTACTGAAAATACCCTTTTTATTTTAAATTTCAGGATTATATTAGATAGTACCCATCAATGCCCTGCTGAAGGTTGGTCATAATAAGAAGCAGTGTCATTGACAGAACGCACAGAAAGTACAAAATTACCAGCTTTAGGGCCATTTTACCTTACCTTATACTATCAGATATCAACATAGAAAGTTTACCTATCTTCAGACATCATACAGA
Source organism: Modiolus philippinarum (assembly GCA_002080025.1). Classification (NCBI taxonomy): domain Eukaryota; kingdom Metazoa; phylum Mollusca; class Bivalvia; order Mytilida; family Modiolidae; genus Modiolus; species Modiolus philippinarum. The sequence goes on along the minus strand of MJUU01004399.1, from coordinate 84,815 downwards.
TGAATAAATTGTTGGAAAATCCTAGAATATACTATCTTATTACTACATTTATAATTGCCGTTTTATTTCATATAAATCGAACCAACAGGAGAGATGTTGGAATTCGTTTTGGAAATTCGGTTAGCGATATAGAAATGGCAATGGATAAACAGCCGATAAGTATTTTAAATAACAGGACTTCGGAAAGAAAAAACGATCGCGAACAACGTTCACCTGATGAATTTTTCAAGCAACTTGTTTCACTCGAAAACCAATTTGGTGGCAGGCAAAATATAAAATATTCCCCTAATCGGAAATTTAGTGAACTTGATACAAAACGATCCACTAATAATCAAGAAGGTGGGGATCGAATGAGTCCGTCAAATCACAACTACGGAATTCATTATGCCAAATATTTGTAGAAGTTTACACAATTAACTAATGTGTCGGCTTTAGCAGAGATAGGAATCCTTAAAGGAACTGGAGTTGCTATCTTTTCTGATTTATTTCCTTCAGCAACAATATATGGGTTTGAAATTGATCTTTTCAGTATTAGAAAAAATATGGATTTTTTATTGGAGCGTGGTGCATTCAGAAACGGAAACCTGAAACTGAAAGTGCTTGACCAATTTCAGCCAAACATCAGTACCCAGGGTGATACAAAATTTGATATCGTTATAGATGACGCCGCCCATCATGACAAACCTATTTTGACTACCTTCGAAGGCTTTTGCCCATACTTAAATCAAAATATTACAAGCCCCTTTCAAAAAAAAATTGGGCAGGGGTTCTCCTTATTAACTAGTGTTTATATATTTCTGAAAACAAAACATAAAATCTAGCAGAATACTTTTTTTCTAAAATTTCAGTTTTCTTGTCAAGTTTCCATGGCAACCGAAAGCTCCACCATCCATTACAACCCTTCACAGAACACCATTCCAAAAAATTTGGGCAGGGGTTCCCCTTATAATCAAGGTAATACATATTGCTGAAATTAAAACATCCAGTCCCCCTTTTACAAATAAATTTGGGCAGGGGTTCCCCTTGTAATCTAGTTTATACATAGTGCTGAAATCACAAATAAAATGTCTAGCAGAATACTTCTTTTTTAAATTTCAGTTCTCTGGTCTAGTTTACATTCCATTACAACCCATATCAGACCACCATTAAGGGTCCAATGTTACAACTATGATCCCCGCTGGCGGCCATCTTGGTTGAAGAACAGATCTGTCAGATACCTTTTTTGGAAGGAACCATATAAGGACCATTGTGACTAAGTTTGGTTCTAATTGGAATAGTAGTTTCTGAGAAGAAGATCTTTGAATGTCTTATCTATAGGGTCCAATGTTAAAACTATGATCCCTGCTGGCGGCCATCTTGGATGAGGCACGGATCTGTCGGATACCTTTTTTGGATGGGACCATCTAAGGACCATTGTGAATAAGTTTGGTTATAATCAGGCCGGTAGTTTCTGAGAAGATCTTTGAATGTCTTTCCCATAGGGACCAATGTTAAAACTATGTTCCCCGCTGGCGGCCATCTTGGATGAGGTACGGACCTGCCGGATACCTTTTTTGGA
>MJUU01004399.1:68417-82982 GCA_002080025.1 Modiolus philippinarum | reverse complement strand
TTATAATTGGACTGGTAGTTTCTGAGAAGAAGATCTTTGAATGTGTTTACCCATAGGGTCCAATGTTAAAACTATGTTCCCCGCTGGCGGCACTCTTGGATGAGGTACGGACCTGCCGGATACATTTTTTGGAAGGGACCATCTAAGGACCATTGTGAATAAGTTTGATTATAATTGGACTGGTAGTTTCTGAGAAGAAGATCTTTGAATGTGTTTACCCATAGGGTCCAATGTTAAAACTATGTTCCCCGGTGGCGGCCATCTTGGATGAGGTACGGACCTGTCGGATACCTTTTTTAAAGGAGACCACCTAAGGACCATTGTGACCAAATTTGGTTCCAATTGGCCCAGCGGTTTCAGAGGAGAAGATCTTTAAATGAAAAGTTTACGCCGGACGGACGGACGACGGACGCCGGACGCCAAGTGATGGCAAAAGCTCACCCTGGCATAGCCAGGTGAGCTAAAAAACAGAGAAATGCCGGGGAATTGAAAGTGCTCCAAAATCATAGGAAACTTAGAACGTTGTTCCTCACCCCTTAAAATGACTTTATCTAACGTTTATTGTACTGGTTAAAGGATTTCACATTGGATTGATTGATAGTTGTTTTACGCCAACTATAGCAATATTTCAGCTATATCGTGGCTTGAACGGTTGATACTAATATAAATATACTGGTAAAAATTACTTAAAACGTATTGCTTCATACAGATAAAAATGATTTCTAAAAGATAAATTCATATCATAGACAATTTAAGATGCATAGATCAAATTTGATGAAATTTAAAATTGGATAATTTACATGTACTAATATTTCACTTTACAAATTAACAGCTTTAAAAATAGTAATTTTATCGCCAGTGACGTTTCTAAATAGCTGTGTATGAAATGTGCGATATATGTCGGCAGCATCTACATAATCAAGTAAAACATGTAATATTGTGTAAGCACAATTACACGGAATACACTAAGTCGGTCTTCACCGTTTAAAATACTGGACTATCTTAAGCAAACACACTCGATGTGACTAAGAGTAGTGAAATAGTGGGTGGAAATGTAATAAAACTTAGTCACATTGAAATGTTTGCCATTTTTTTTCACATAAAACAAGGGCAGCCACAAATATCAAAGTTAGAAAACGAGGAGAAAACCGTTACTGACGCCTATCGGTAACTGCGACCAGATTGACAACTCTAGTCAAATCACGTGATGTTTACTTAAGGTACTTGACTATCTTAAGCAAACGCACTCGATGTGACTAAGAGTAGTGAAGTAGTGGGTGGAAATGTAATAAAACATCCTTTCTGAGCTGAGCTATGTCTGCCACTGTGAAACTTCAAGACAACAGATGCATTTGAATTCTAAATACACCCAAAACGCACCCAAAACTTATTTATAATTCAAATCTGTCGACATAAATAACATCATGCCACCCTAACACTAAATATAGTTAACACAAATAAGGGATCAACTACAGCCTGTTCCTGGGAGAATAATTTGTATACCCTTTATCTGCTTTAGATTATACTGTTAGAGCTTGAAATGAATACAAAATCATCTTAACCTATCCCAGAATAACATTGCCAAATACCAGACTATAGAAATAAGCCAAAAACTAATAACTTGCAGACACACAAATTGCTAAAATCAAGATGTGCAACTAAGCAGCAACAGACGAAGAAGGATAACTCTTGTCTAAACTGAAGCCTATCAACCGACTTTGGACCCCATTTCCATAAAATCTTAGTTTACTCAACTACATTGTAAGCCGCTGTTTGTCCGGTGTGCAAAAGATAAAAAATAATGGCATGTCAACTCTCAAAGTATAAATTTTCCCGTCTTCACTAGTGTCAAAATGGATTACACTTTTCTCTTGTATAGACACCTTGACCTGTGATTTTTTTTTCATAGAAGATCAAACAAAGTAACAATAAACAGTTAATTACATTTTAATTATCTTATATAAACAAACACAAATCTTAAAGTATATATATATTCCACAAAGAAGCTTCCTCATTAAAGTTCATATTCCGTAGGAAAAGTGAATTTTGTCCATCGATGTTCAAGAATGCACTTGAATTTCATGTTACTTTTCATTTTAACAATCAAGATTCAAACATAACCTATGTAATATTTCATGAAATTTGATTTTATTCATTTTTCAACCTTTCCAAAATTTCAAGTGAAGTACAGTTTCTCTTCCAATTATGCTATGTTGTTTCCTAAATAAACCTAAAGAGCTCTCCTTTTGCTACATTTTGGGTGACCACAATATTTGAGGGGCTGGGTTATCCCTCCAATAGCCTTAACACAAACCATTTAATAACCTCATCATTATAAATCTACAAATGAATACCTAATCTGTGATTACTGGAGGAAAATATTAAAAGAAGTAATATCCTTAAAATAAAATTTAAACCTTACTAAAATAAACGACTGGCGAGATACCCAGTTTCCTCCCGCGTGAAATAAAAATATTCCACTAAGAAATTAGTATTCTTTGGAAGGAATTCATACATCATTAAATCAAAACGCTATATTACTTAATAATGAAAGAAAAAAGTGGCACAATCCAATGTGCCAACAGTTTTATAACATGACAACCCAAATATAAAAAGAGATACAAAAACAAAAGTTAAATGTCCAAAACCAAATTTACTTCCAGGTAATACAAATAAACTAGCCATAAACTTGCACAAAATACAGGTGATTATGCCCCTTTTTACATGCCACATATATGGACACAGACAGATAGACAAGAGTAAAACTATCTGTACCCCAACGACAATGAAAAAGATTAAATATACAATAACATATCAAACCATTTTCATTCACATTAAAATTTTACAATTTACATTCTTCTACAGTTTACTGAATTTGAATTTATATAACACATCACATCACCAAATTAATCCCAGGTTACTCCTGTGTCTAAAAGTCCATCTGTTTTTTCCACGGAAACAATAAAGTACAATCTCAAAACAAGCATGACCGAGCGCTTGGGGAAAACGGTTGCTGTGGCAAGTAAGGGTGCAAAAATCCACAATTTGTCACATTTTGCAAGTGAGAAGTAAAACAAAGCACAGTCGTTATGATGAATCTCTTTCATATTATTTTTAACCTTTTCATGACTTCATATTTCCTAGCGCCTTAGCCCAAACTGCTACAGAATTGGCAATTTTTAATCCTCGGTAGATCCGAATAACTATAAAACATGACCGCAAAAATCTTCATCATCTTCTATTTTTTACAAACAGAGCAGCTCTTTGCAAACATGGAAGCTTCATTATGACTTATATTGTGGGCTTTATCAACACGGGTTCCAATTGCAGTAACAAGCACAAACGGTGATGTTAATTTGGGTCTAAACTTACTAAAGTGCAAATATTTAATAGCAAAAGCCTCATCAATCTGCATGTCTACTCATTGGTTTTAAGCGCATCGACCTCCTGCTTGAGAGTATGAATAGTAACATGTACCTCTGGTGAGCAGTTTTGTCAAAAATCCTTACTATACACAGCCACCCCTACTCTACTGCTAGTTGAATCGGATGCCACAGAAGTTTGAAAGGCTACAAAGATATAAAATCTTAAAATGAAACTCAAATAAAAAGGCCATGGGAAAGACTAAACTGATAAAATAACCAAATATTATATAATTAATCAGAGAAAATATCTTCTAGTTTCATAACTTGATCTGCACTGATGAGACTTAAGATGTCGAAAAGTCCGCATCCATACACCAAATTACAATTACTTCTGTCATAAAACTATATATTCGTTACCACTGGGTATTTGCCACAGTCTAGTGGACTCGAAAAACCCAACTTATTCACCAACCCAGTTCAGCTGTAGGGTGCTAGCACAAAAACTAATTTATTCTTGAAATTTCACAAAATCAAAAATTCATAAAAGTTTAAAACTAAGTAGTGTCTCCCTAAAGCAAAGCTGTCCTAACCTGGTTTTGTCTTTCAGTATATATCATTCTGGTTAATTGTTAATTAATACATCCTTTGGTTTGATCTTCCAAACTGTTTTGACTTGATCTGCCCTGAAGAGACACAAGATTTAAATGGCAACATGATACAGATATTGAATTTACGATAACCTCAATGCTTATTAATCTACAGGTACATACATATACATGTATATGCTCCACAAAACAAATTAATCTTTCAAACACATTCTGAAACTTAGATAATACTGCAATAATACAATCAATCCATTATAAAACAACAATACCTTTGGCCCTAGAGAGTTTACAACTTCGGAGCAGTTGCCCAATCGCACTGGTTATTGTTTCTCCCACTCCAGCCAACTAGGATGTCCTTTACAGTCCGCAACTTAACAAACCCAAATCCTTCTAAAGGCTGACCTATCTCCAACCTAAAATTCATCAAATTTCAAAACCAAAACCTTAAAACAAAACTAAAATATAAAGACTGAAAAATACCAGTTATGTAGCAATACTAGCAACTAATTAAACCTGAACATAAAAACATATCAAATGACTTATAGGCTAGATAAAACATTTTCATATGTATACAGATAACAAATCATACCATATCCAGACACATAGGAGTTCATTCCAAAACAGAGCATTACATTGACATGACAAATATATAAAACTTATGTCATCCCCGAATCATTTGCAGTTTGTTGCTCCATTTATTAAAAAGTCTTTAACACTATGGAAAGTGGACTCTGTAGCTGCATGATTCTTGGTTTTATTTGTTATGTTTGTTTTGTATTGTAATTATGTTTTGCCATCAACTCCCAAGGTAGTATAATTGCGATTTTGATATGCAAAACTCATGAAGGGAGTAACTGGTAATCATATTGTAAACGCAATTTATTTCACAATCTTCACTATTTAAACTTAAATTGGTAATAAAATAATTAAAATTACTCTTGGTTATCACATACAATTAATAACATTAAACGTCCTGTGATAATCTCACACCCAAAAACGAAAAATACATTAAACATCGACGACCTAGATTGTGAACTCCAAAGTGTTTACAAAATACCTGGGTTGCGATCCCCACCTGTAAATGTCGAGCAAAAATAGACCAAAAATCATAAGTCGACAAATCCTTCAAGTCTTTGTATTCCTCAAATAACCTAAATCTCTAGATGCTCAAGCAATGGTCAAATTACACATGTTACACGTCAACTTAGGTCTATAAAAAATCTTAATTTACCTGCTGAGCTCCCCCGTCTCCGAGTAGGTATCCCATGCCTTTATCTCCATTAAAACTAGGATCATCCTTTTCCCCAAGCTTTTTTTATTTTTTAAACTTGAGCCACTAGTTGTCATCGCATACATCTCCGCGCTTTCTTAGGCCTACAAAAATATAATAGACACGTTCAAAAACGCTGTTGCCGCTTCACTATGAACATAACCGATAATAAATACAAGCTCTTAACATTTTTTCTCTTCACTTAACAATCTCATTACTAATGCAAGTGCACTGATGCGCGTCAAGTAAAATGGATATCCACTGCACAAATTTTGTACTTCAAAATAGAAATAGAAAAACACAAACCTGTTACAACATCGATCAGTTATTATCCAAACGTCATCGGACATAGAGACATATCGAGTAAACCGTCTAATCAATCACGTGCAATCACCAAAATTTTCTCAAACTTGAAACCACGCATGTGAAAAACGAAGGATTTTAGTATAAAATATAAAATTCAGTCTCAAATAATTTACAAACAATTTCACGAAATAACAAAACATTAATAAAGCTTAACATTGAAAAAACGAGTTTCTACAGTCTCACGTGTCACTCAGTTAAATCACAGGCAAAAGAAAACAAAACGACTTAGACGCACGACGGATTTCAAATTTTCAACTGTTTAAAACAAAAACTCGCTGCTATCATGTATGCTACATTGCCATAAACAAAACTGACTTGCTACATTTTTAATGCGGTTACTCGAATATCATCAACTTGAACAAAATCTATAGTCAACACGCGACTATAAAACTCAGAAAAAATGCCAACACAAAGTTAAAATATAACCGCACATGGCCAGCAACAAAAGAAGTTACGCGAAATGAAAAACTCACTCAAAATCGTAAGTTCACACATAATTAAAAACTCTGAATAATTGCCTACACAAGGCAAAACTCTAAAAATGCCTACACAAAGCAAAATTGTAAAAATGCCTACACAAGGCAAAAAATATTGCCACAAATGACCAGCTATCTATGCTAACTTTCTCTAATTCTAAAGTCACACATAGCTTCATCAGGGAACCTCCGTCTCCACACAAAAGAGCTCAAAGGGCAATAACTCTATCTTTTTTAAACATGTGCTTCCGGTCGAAGAATAGTACCGCCACTCACCAATTTGACTCTACACGTGGCAGACGTGGGAGAGACACTTTGTTGCTTTAATAATGTAAGGTTTGCGTGTTGTATTGATACATCATTACATTTAAAGGGTTGTGATACCTTTTAATTGAAAACATTATAAAGCGGTATTTAAAATTTTGGAATTCAATTTTCGTTAGTTCAAAGTTTAGGTATCATACATATTGTATGATGCAAAAAAGTATGAAATTAACGTTTGCCCTAAATTGTCCTTATACAACATCAACTTATACCAAGATGGCGATAATTTTATGTTATCAGATATGTGATTTTTACGTGTAACATAGGTTAAAAGTGCGAAAAACTTCAAATTATCTCCCTTTGCAATATAGTTTTATTCTTAAGTCCAAGCAAGGGAGATAAAAGAAAACAAGGGAGGTAACTACTTATTACTGCCCTTGTTTAGAAATTGTCTCCCATATGTTTACATTGACAACATTTTTTTGTATATCTGAAATAAAGTCATGAGGATACCAGTGTACATGTTTTGTTTTTATTTTTGAAAAATGCCTTACATCATTGGTCAAGTCAGGTGGAATTGGCCGTACAGCCTATATTTTATACAGGCCTTCCACTGACATTTTGAAAATACTCCCTTTCATATAGTTCCCCCAACAAATTACTGACCCATTCATAGTAAATTTAAAAATAAGCAACCCAACTTGCATTGAAAGTTAGTAGCCGCATGGAGTCAGAAAACAATTAATTTCACGGCATGAATTAATGTTCCAAAACATCAAATAATGATAAATACTTCATAATAATATAGCAACCATGTATAAATGTTTGCCATTTCCTGTTAATTTACAACGCGGTGTTGCCATAGATGTCACAACAATGATGGTTCGAATCCCAGAGAGGGAACTACCAATGTGCAGATCTAACAATGTTGGGCTGATTTTCAGACGTGTATATATATATATTGTCATGAATATTGTATTGCACTCTGTTGGTCTGTGTGGAACTCAATAATAGAATGCATTTTTAATATAATTCAATTGCCCCCTGTGGGTGCTAATGATTGGTCTAATAAATTAATTATTATTATCAGATTATTACTATTATGATAATATTTAAAGTCAGCAAAGCATGAAAAAAATAGTTAACATTAGCTTTATGTCACAACATTGGTGTATTTAAAGGGGGGATAGGTCTTTGGGGTGGCCCCTTTTCTATTGAATTTACATTATTCCTATTTATAATGGAACAATAACAGAATTGATTTTAATAACTACCCTATATCTAAGCCAATTAACAACTTCATCCCAGCATATTCCAATTATAAAATCTGACCCACTCAAGATTTATTTATTTTCCAACAAATAAAGTGCGTCTAAGATCCAGTACTTTAGTTCGGGTTAACATCCGATATTCATTTCCACTTCCTGTAGCTGACAACAACATGGTTTACCAATGCATGCAGCCATTTCCGATAATACACACAAAGAAAAACACCCCATGAATCAATGGTACAACCTTAAGTTCTGGTGTATTATATGAAACCTTGACTGGAAAGTCAGTTTTGGTCATGACCATTGCCGTATTCGATTATTAGTATTAATACACTTACTGCGTACAAGATAACTTTGATTATCCACTTGCACAACAAAGAAATGGGCATGATGGGAAGGGAATAGAAGCATTTGACCCATTCATCTGTTCAAAATGAAGACCTGATGTATCTTTTGAATAACAAGTCCGAGACAGACAATATGTTTTATCAATGGATGCATCTTGAATAGCTTTTGAGGTTAATATATAAAATAGGTAGATTTGTCGACCTATACACTTTATGCATTAGTGACTTAGGTTTTTGTAAGAGTCCAGACTCGTAGAGAAATAATATTTTGTTTGTAGACGTGTCTTGTAAATTTTTTGATGCCATATATAAAAATTAGGCCACCTTGACCTATATTTCATGCACGAGTGACTGGGGTTAAAGTTAGTGTTGATAAATTAACTTTGTAGACACTAATTTTCTCACATCTGTCATTTCCTATTATTACACATGTATGGCAACATATAAATTATACAAATCATGTGCAGGAAGATCTGTATTGGGATACATTTCATTAAAACACACTTCTAGATCAATTACAGCTTCAAAATATTATTTTTATATTACTGAATTTTTTATGAGTTATTGCCCTTTGAAACATAAAGTTTCCGAATATTGCCAATTTGTCAGGACTTGTTTTTATGGAGAACTTGAGACATTATTTGTTGTGCAACTTAACTTCTGGTTATATATAGATAAAAAAATCAAGTTTAATGCTGCGTTCAAATAGACATATAATGTGCATTGAAAACATATTGAAAACATTTTTGATGGGCATTTCCTACATATTATGTGCGAAGTCAATGATATAGGTACAATTCGTGTAAAACAATAACTTATTAATTACTTTAATGTGCATCAAATGAGAATTAGTCCGAATTACATGTGAATGCAGTGCATAATGTACTACAAGTCCTTAACAATGATTCCTCACTTTCTTTGGATCGGACAAAAACATGGCCGCCAGCTCGGAACATGGTTTAACATTAGACCCTATGGTAAAAATCACATCAATAATAATTCATTTTCTGCTCTGAAACGGCTGAAGCAAATTCAACGAAACTTTACAGGAATGATGTACTAAAGGTTTTTAACAAAGATTTCTCATTTCCTTCTGATCCGACTAAAAAAACTGGGCTGCCAGCAGGGAACATGGTTTAACATTGGATCCTCAATATGGGAACAGTCACATCTTCATCTTCTCCTCTGAAATCACTGAAGCAAATTCAACCAAACTTTACAGGAATTATGAACTAAAGGTCCTTAACAATTATTGCTCATTTCATTTAGAACCGACAAAAAACATGGCCTCCAGTGCAGAACATAGTTCAACATCATAGCGCTGTATATACATACAAATTAAAACACAACTCTTGGGGTATTTCATAAACTTTGCAAGCAAATTTTAACAACTACAAAGAATGATATCAATATTTTGACAATTATAACTCTACCAATATATATCGATAATAATTCAAGAACACACTAGCAGTATTAACCACCGCAAAAGGAAAAAGGTGCTCAGGAAGAGTAAACATGATCTTCTCCAAACTTAGCACCCCTCATTTTTGCCAATGAAAAGTTTGATTTGGGTATTTTAAATTGATTTCAATAATGTTATAATATTTCCTGCTTAAAATATGTAAAAACACAACTTTTTAATGGTTTTCATTTTACAGAAGTATGGCACGCTGTGAAAACTGGGCCCTGGGTTTCAATAAACAATTATATGTTTTCACTGAGGCAAAATATTACGATGTACAAATTTATAGCAAGGGAACAATGTGAAGTGACCCCTGATCCATTAATACCTGAGACCCTTGCTAGGTTACACACTAATCCAATGGATTATTTTGATCAGAATTGTTTGTGTTGTAGTTGCAGACAATATGCAAGTCTTGCTGCTTTTCCTGGTACTGTTGATTCATCTGATTCTGTATTTGCTTTAAGCAATACATGGTCAGATGAATCAGACATCCAGGTAGATGAGTACCAGTTTCAATCACCAGAATCAAGTAGAAAAAAGTCATTCAATGATAGTGACAGTCTTTTTTCTACTGATTCAGGTGATACAGAAATGCCCAACACATTGTGCAGTGATTCACAGTCTTTGGAAGGTGAATCACCTGCACGAGATATGTCAACATTAATGGAACCTCCACTAACTGAACCATGTGAGGATGAAAGTCAGTGGATGTCTGTTAATGACATTGTTGGGCAACAGTCTGTTAATCAGATTGATCCAAGTTTCAGTGATGCTGAAACACAGTTCCCAATTAATAGGGAAAGTTTTAGTGACGCTGAAACTCAGGGACCAGATGATATACAGAATGTACATGTTCCTGTCCTATGTTTAAGATTCCCTTCTGAAGAGGAAAGCGATTCATCAGCTAGTTCTTCCAAATCAGAAAGGCTTCTTAAATGTAGGAAATGAACATAATATAATTATTATTCAGTTGTAATTTATTGAAATACAAATTCATCATTCATTTTTGAAATTTACATAAAGCCCGTTATGTTTACTTATAATATATTTTAATACATGTAAAAAATATGTCAGATTTAATTTTTATTTGAAAGTTATCTCCGAAAATCATTTTAATTTAATATCGAATGCAAAGCTAGTGTTATCTAGATGAATAATGAATTGGTCATTTTCAAACTGGTACAAGTGATATCACAAAACAAGTCTGAACCCTAATAGATATTTTGCCCGACCCAGAAAGGGTTCGATGTGCCGTACCCATAAACCAAATATTATGTTCCTTCATATCACTTGATTTTACTCCATAGGGGTAATATTTTACATGCCTAGCTAAATTTAGTGAAATAATTTCACACAACAAAGTTCAAGTTCAAATACTTGGCCCTGCCATACTGGTTGAAAAAATTGATGAAATCTTTTAAAATCGCTAACTTAAAACAATTTGGTGAAACATTATACCTTCGAAGCAGTAATCTTGTTTATTTTCTGTATACACAGCCTAATTACATGTATTTATAAACAAAATTCATATACATATGTTTGGTTTTCTTTTAATCAATTTTGAATTGTTTTAAGTCTTGATACCTAAGCAAGTGATCAATGATGATTAATTGTTCGTCTGTACATCAGTCATACATCTAATTTGACATATTGACAACCCAGGGTACTGGTATAATAGATATGACTTTGTTGGGGTGAGATTCATTTCCTATCCCTTGATCATACATGGAATGAGCACCTAAATATCACAGAACATTCACAACTTTCTTTCAGTTCGCAGTTTTCACCAACAATTCACAACAACAATAACAAAATTCTGATTTGTAGTATGGGTAATTGGTTTTTTCATGCTGCAGAAACAGAATACATTTATTCCAAAATAAATTGATAAAATCTAAATCTGAATTTTAAGCATTTAATGAGTTTAAACAATAGTATGCTTAGCTACTATATATTTTTTTCGTAATAATTCTATATTGCTTCTTAATTAGAAAAAAATAATATTAATACTTTTGTATTTATATTATTGTTGATTAAAGAAATATGAAGAGGCTGCTAATACAGTAGATTTACTGTGATCAGCCTATGTTCATGTGGCAACCTAACGGTGCATACCACTTGGCTCAAGTGTCAACGACAGCATGAAGGCTAAGAATTCAATATTTCTTTATCAATTTTACAGGAAATAAGGCATAAGTTAATTAATATACAATAAATATTTGCTATGACTTTTTCTTAATATAAATCCATTATAAATTGCAGGCATACCAAGTTACATAATACAAAAATGATCATTTTACAGATCTGAGTTACCACAGCTGATTTACAATAAAAATATATACCGTTAAATTGTAAGTAAACTTTTTTATAATGCAGTATATATGTTAGTCTATTAGTTACAACAAATTCAAAAAAAAAAAATTCCAAATATATTAAGCAATGAAGGAATATGGAGTATTGAAATGCACATGAGACAAGGTTTTTACAATTACATGGTACAACAATGCAATAGAACAACACTTCATCTGAAAGTCACCATGAGGCATAGTAAGGTTAATACTCGGGTCATCAACAAATATAAAATTAACTGGCGAAATGTTCTCACAATTGATATCATCTGTTGCCCCCCAAGAAGACTAACAGAAGACAATCACGTACACTTTTAAGAACCACAGGGCACTCATCAAGTCAAAAGTAAAAATACTTGGCATAATAAAATAATGAGATGTGGGGACAATAAACAGGTGGTTACAACTATTACAAAATATAAATATGCCAGAATTTGATAGTATGATATTGCAGCTTAACTGAAATGTATTTAGAGCAAGCATCTATTGCACCGGGAATCTTTCATGGACTTCACGCTGCAGGAGAGACATACTCCAGTCTAGAATAAACAATGAAGAGATTCACTTTTAGAATTAGGAGAGAACTAATAATATCAATGCATACTTAAGTTTTGGAGTTTATATATGAAAAATCTTATCTTTCTGTTGATCTGCCTGTCCACACTTTATTCTTAAGCACAAGTTCTCTTTAACTACTTCATCAACAGTGATTCCGCTTTACAAAATGGAAGGGCACAATATGCGGGTGTGCATCAAAGGGGAGATAATTGGACTCTGACTGTTCATTGATTCTTACGCAAAGATGACCTTGCAAGGGCAATTCCTCTTAAACACATTAAGAATTTTGTTGAAATTTAAACAAAAGAAGGATATGCATGAATAAATTAATTTACAATCATTGCAAAATTGCAATATTTTGTCTTTTATTTGTAGGACATTGTGGGTGCAGCCAGTATTGTGACTTTGCCATGGCCACCTGTAGTTGTATTTGCTGAATGTATTTTGCCATATTTTGAAATCATTCCTGAAACCTATCTGTAGGTATACAGATATATTAAGATACAATGTATACAGATATGTTTGTTTTTGTGAAAAGTATGAATTGCTTTCATGTGCCTTGCATGGATTCCTTTACTAATAAGACCATATCCAAGTTTATAGTCTGCACTCCCATATTTAGACTGTTTTTACTGATCCCATTGTGGACATTTATTGGTTCTGCAGTTCTTGTAGTATTGAGGACTTTTTCGAACTGAATAATGTTGTGTGAATTCTTTGAAAGTTGAATGATTTAAAAGTTGTCAACAGATGAAACAACAGTAGGAAAATAATTTGAATCATTTCTATACAGGTATGCCAAACAGAAATAAATTATTTCTGTTAGTGACATGCAGCTGATCTCATTGTTATTAATTCATGAGATTTTATGTTGTCCACACATAAGAAAGATAACTCTTACTAATTTATAAATTAGGGAGTGCAGACCAAGTACTTGGATATCATATATGTACTGCATGTAGATAAGGTATGAATCACATAAAATGCATATGCACCTGTTGGTCCTTAGTCACCCTCTGCTTTATGCTAGTTGGCTTTGTAACATGTAAGCACGGTGAACGGATTTTACATAATTACAGGGTTCATACAGGCCCTTGCATTATATTTCAATAAACACAAGAAGTGATAAAAAAAATGCCAAACCTTGGCATAACTAATTATTGATGAAATTATAATAAAAACCAAAGACATTAAGATATATTGGCATGTGTTTGAAAACTGGGTGAAAGTCTTTTAAAATATGAAATAAAAACTGTATGAATCCTGTTATTAAGCCGTCTGAATCATTAATCAGGCTCTACAATGTAAACATGAGGGTTCCAGCTAGTGCTAAGAAAAACATTACCTGGTAAACTGATATAGACTGAACATGACATAAGTTGTCAAAATAATGAGATGTACATTAATGTCATATTTAATTTCCTTAAGAGGAAGATGGCCTAGAAAAATGATGTATACATGAACCATTGATTGTAGATATTTAGTTTATATCAACCCTGAATTGAACAGGGGAGATAACTTTTAACATATGGAGATGACTTTTTAAAGAAATTCCTTGATTATTTTATCAGATAATACTAGTCAATTCCAAATACTGTAAAAGCAGAAATATTAGACAGTATGTAATTAATCAAATGTTGAAATTATTTTGAAATTACTATGAATGACTGGGTGTCCAATTGAATAAAGCAATTGTTCAAAATAGGCATTTATTTTTTTCAATTATTTATGAACAAAATGTGTTTAAATGCAATTTGAAATATGTTTTATACCCCCACTCGTGAGTGGGTGGTATATTGGAATACCCTTGTCCGTCCGTAGACACTTTAGGTTTTGGTCAATAACTTTAGTTCCATTTCATCAATCCTTATGAAATTTTTACATAATGTTCTTTGGTACAAAAGGAAGGCTTGGCTTAGTTTTGGTCATTGTGGCTCCACCTGTTTTTAAAAAAGGGGGCCAAAAAGGGTTAAATTGGGTGTTTTCACATGTTTGTCTGTAGAATCTTCATTATTAATCGGATTTTGATGGGGTTTCTTTCAGTGTGCTCCTGAGGAAATTTCCAATCTGGAATATGCCAACGGATTTTATATAGCATGTTCCACTCACGAGATATATGGGGCCTAACAGGGGCAAATCTCCAAAAAATATTTTTTTTATTTTAAGTCCGACCTTGATGCACTTTTTTAATGGATTCCTTGTGAAAAATTAATATGGCGCTCAGCTATTA